>JABUQX010067074.1:7500-43893 GCA_015478945.1 Trachelipus rathkii | reverse complement strand
TCACATGAGGCATTTTCATTTCTTCTTAACAGAAGGCAGTAGTTCTGTTGAAATTCCAAAATGTTTTAAATGTTTCACATTTACTAAATCTTAAAAACAAACATCAATAATGTTTTCAATATAATACTAAGAGCAGTTGCTGGCCACTATTAATGGAGACTTCAAATGTAGTGCATAATGGAAGAGTGTATGTTAATAAAGTTGAAATCCTAGATAAACTTATAACAAATTTGCTTCTTGATTGCAGATTTCAAAAGATTCAGTTTTTTGATAATATCAGAATATCTTGATCCATTCGAACTCTTTTGAAGCTTCATAAATGTTCAAAAAATTTCTCTAGATCATAACAATCTATGGAAAATTTCCAAAAACCTTGTTTCGCAATTCGTGTGATATATTTTGTTTAGCAATAGCATTGGATTGTTTTCTATTAAATTAGTAGTATACTATGGCAATACGAAATAGTACCTAGTTGTATCACGTGCTATAAAGTTTCTATTGTTGTACTTCACATGATGAACAGTTATAAGCATTTAATGCCGCTGGATATTTGAGCAAAGAGTTAAACACACCTCTCTTAAAACATTTCATTGAGTCTGCACCCATTATATCGTTCACCAATTAAGAGTCACTATTTATTTCGGCGTTCGTAGTACTCCTTCCGCTAGAGATTAGGAAATAAAAAGACAGCAAGAAGCCACATGGGCCTATCGAGTCTGTCCCAGTCAGCTAGATATTTATCAAACACATGCTCATGAAACATGCACAACCTACACCGCACCCTAAGGCTTGTCAACATCCTAAACAAAGGCCAACATAATATATACGCCAGCTACTACCATAAGCAAAAACTATAGCTAAGGTACATGATAATTGTCATATCGGTGGTTACAACATACAAATTTTTTTTTTTAGACCACTCCGCTCAAGAATGGCAACCCCTCCATACGGACCGAAGCAAAGATGTCGAGCGAAGGGACCACTGAGGGTGGATTTGGCAAAATCTTTCCCGCCTCCCATCACTTACTAGCACCAAGTGTGCGGAGTTGCACAACTCCATGATCCCAAATCTCCATCCCCTCGTATTTACACGACTGTGTATCTACATGGGAGAACTGTCACTCACTTATATACAGAGTTCTTACGACAAGGACAGGTAAGTGCCGGGAGAGAGTCTTCGAAAAGCCCCAGCCCCGAGGACAAACATGGAGCCTAGCCTCATCCACCGGCGGCACTGTTAAAGAACCGCCAGATAGCAGCACTGCCTTCCATCAAGCGCACTTTTAGCAGCTTGATGGACTTTAATATTTTCAACCGCTTCAACAAGGCGAACGACTTCCCTGCCAAGTCGCCCCGCCAGTTGAAGGCCACAGCACTGAAATCGAAGACAGCTCGTCCTGAACGCGTGCGCACCCACTCTTCAATAGCAGGCACCTTGTAGTAATCGACTTTCCGCTGAACGACTACATCAAGGGCGCACGCGTTCGCATCCTCCGCCGCTACCGTAGGTCAATCTACGTCCAGAAAACTAAGTCAGGTCTTCATCAGGTCCACTGGAGTGGGAATGCAGGCCCAGCAGGACTTGCCAGCCCCTCTTCTCCAACTCTGATTTTAATAGGAGGTTCAAGTTATCATACCGAACCGTCCTAAGAGAGGCTACTGCCCGACATTCCTGGAGAACATGTACCAAAGTTTCTACCCTGGAACAACCAAGATCACATCTTATCTCGGCGGCAGGGACGTCGCCTCCTCTGTTAGACCTTTCTCGCGTAGCAATCAGGCCCCGTCGGATCTTTACGGAATCGACATACACTGAACCTCCATCAGGCAATTGCCGTCCGCATTCCAGCTGTAACAGCCCGATTGCTTCGTAGCACCCGCCAGATCGAGTCCGCCTCTAAACTTCATTACTTGGAGTCTCCTCGTCCTCGACGAGACCGGTATTCTGATAGCTGAGCGGCCAAGGTCCACACCGCCTGTCGCTCCATCTCGCCGCGCAATGATCAAGCCGAGTGCAAATGGACTGCTCAAACTCCAGGTCTCCAGTCACCCTAGGGGTGGCTGGCAATATGGGGACCGGAGCACTGAAGGAAGATGCACAGATTTCTCGCCACCTCTTCCTGAACCATTCTATTCACCTCACGCAGAGCCCGTTTAGGGCGCCTGTGTTGCAACCGGTATTTGTATTTGTCAGAGAGTTGACCAACAAGTGCAAGTTCTGCTGAAGCGGCCAGGGCCAGGGCCTATACACTGCCCTGTCGCTCCATCTTGCTGTGCAATGATTCAAGCCAAGTGCAAATGGACTGCTCAAAGTCCGGTATCCCTAGCCCACCGCTTGTTGACTGAACATGGGGACCAGAGTATTGGAAGGAAGATGCATAAACTTCCTCACCTCTGCCTGAACCATTCTATCTGCCTCACACAGTGCTCTGATTGTAAGGCGCTCGTGCCACAACCAATATGTGTATTTGGGTATCAGATAGTTGACTAACAAGTGCAACTTCTGCTGTGGCTTGAGGTAAGCCAAGAAGAGTTTCCTCAGTCTGTCCCTCAAGTCCCCCAGGGACCTTTTCGCTTATGCCAGAAGACATGACCCGAACTCCTAGGTATTTGTAAATAGCTGTAGAGTTCATCGTCTGTATGTTTGTCCCTTCTACCACGAATGGAGTGTGGTCGTGGACAAACTTTTTGCCCATCCCCAGCCAACACAGAACAACTGATGCAGTTGTGGGACCCAAACTCAAGACCCAAAGATCTCGCCGCCCTCACCAGAGCAACCAGGTTTGCTTGCATTCCCAGCCGTGAAGAGGCTAGGAGCACTAAGTCATCTGCAAAGGCCAGCGATGACACCTACTGGCCCCCATAGGGACACCCACATCAGTGGATGTTTGCTTCAAGATGTAATCAACGCAACACTTGAACAAAACAGCGATGAGAGGCCCCTGTTGGTTCACGAAAGCGAGCGAAGAATGCCTCTGCCCTGCTCACCCAACCAGCTTACCTACCCAGGACATCGGGCTCTCCTGTGTACACATGATCTTAGGTAGAGGTAGCGAGGGGTTCCAAGCCTAGCCCCCCCAAGACAGAAAGATGTCCATCGTTTGAAACAGTCAAAGGTACAATTGAAGCTGATGAAAGTAACATACAAGTCACGCTATGGTAGGGCCCATAATAAGACCACCAAAAAGTTGGGCTTAGAACCTCAAGTAAATTCAGAATGTTCCGATTTTGGAAAACGCTTTCTAAGGTGTTACTTGTAAATATAAAAATTTGTGCTATATTAGAAATTTTAATTTTTATTGAATGAGATTTAAATAAACCATATACTATTAATAGTTATATATTGTAGGTGTTATAGTTTGTAGATGATGTAAATAGGTCGTGTGTTGATGTATGTATTCGTGCGTGTGTAGTTACGAATGGAAGGTAGCCTCCGCGTTATTAGAATAAATAAAGACTGGCGACAAGAGCCATAGATGAATTCGTTAATAAAAATTCTAACAAAGCATCGCTTAAAAGAATAAAGAAAGTTGAAAAAATTTAGCTAAAGGAAATTAACTTGTATTTTTCTTTTAAAATTAGAAGTCTTGAAAAACAAGCGAAGAATTAAAAATGCACCCTGAAATAGTCAAAACAAGAAATCTGGCACACAAAGCCTATGACATCACAATCCAGCCAATATGAGAAATACCGCGCGAAAAAACCCTCATTTATAATTTTTAACCTTGAGTCGTGATAGCAAGCCTTCGGATAATTCCAGAAGCTTGCCAAACTAAAGAATTTTCTTAAAAAAAACTTAACTTTTCCTGAACTATAAAAAAGAAAATTTCTCCAAAAACAATTTATTCACAATTACGAGTTTTACACGAAATCCGCTAATAGATGATTTAACAACTTTGAAGCTGCTACTTTTTTTCTAAAGAGATCAGCCAATTTTGTTATTACCATCGATATTTTTTTAAGAGATATTTCTGTGGGTAATATTCTAGATTTAATCAGTATCTGAGTTGTGCACAAATCTTTTTCATTTAAGTCAAAAATACATTCAAAAGTTCACGAAAAGTAAGTTAAAGTCAAAATTTTCCGATAAATTCAAATTAGCAAGATTGGGACCAACCTGTCGCATAAATTTATCCGAAACAATTTTCTTAAAAAAACTTAAACTTAAACTTTAACTTTTCTGAACTAGAAATTTTTTGAACAGATAATCTTTTCACAAATTCATACACAGATCAAATATACGAATAATAACCTTATTTCTGTGATTTTCATAAGATTTCACTGGGATGCAACACCATGTCACACCACTCTGCTCTACTATTATCCACTCTACCAAATACTACGCGCCTAAACATAGCTATATAAGCCTACTTACTAACTTCCTTACTCTTGTAAATACACATTGGCAATATTTATTACCAAGCATGCCTTATTCTTAGCTCCTATTCCTTGACCTCACGAAACACCTGATTAAGCCACTTATATATCTCTCACTTAATAAATCCATACCTAAATCTTTTACTTAGTCCAGGACTCGCGCAATTCCCACATTATCACTGCATATTCCCCACGATCGGTACATTGTTTACCCAGAGTTTGCACCCCCCGTGATTTTTAATGAAGATCACAGCGATCCTCTCTATATAATAATAATGAAATATAGGGAAAACAAATATTGTCGCCCTCCCTTAAGGAAAAAAGTTACAAGCCTCTCATCTACACACCAATGGGTTTTAACAATCCCCATTAGACTTTTTCAAATTACCTTCGAATCCATTAGTTCTCATTTCCGCCCTCCTAAGTCAGGTTTATGATAAGTTTGTCTACACGGTGACACACAGACAAAACATACTAACAATGAAGAATAATCTAACTATCATTATCATTAACTTAAATAAAATGTCCCTACACACCCCGGCCCTCTCTCCCACTTCAATTTATTATAAGAAAAGTCTAAGGGAAATAATTACTCGGGCAGATGACTGCAAACATCACAATAACTAAAAGGAGACTGCCTAGTTTCGCTTTCACTATTCTTTCATACACTTAATCGCCTACGCTTATGTATAGTGATCAAAATAACAACTACGAATATGTCAATACTGTCGATTCCATATAAGAACAACACAATTCAAATGACTTAAATTTTTTCATTCTTTTCTTTATAGTATACTACATTCCCATATGGTGGTTGTCATACTAATCTGACTGAGAGGCCTGTAACCCTTCTCTATTTTCCTACAAGATAGGCGACAATTTTCAGTTTATCATCCCATTCATTTATTATTATTTTGAGAAGAGTATATTCTGTTGATTTTCTTCATAAAGAGAGTCGTGTGGGTGACAACCCTCCTGGCTAACACAGATTACGCCCAAATTCCTATCAAAGCGCTAAATCCTAGTCTGCGATGTAACCTAGGAGAAAGATCTTCTAACATCCATCTCTACCTATATAAATAATTCATTTGCCACTTTATTCTGCCCTTTTCCAAGAAATTTATCATAATCAGTTGAATCGTTATGACATTGTATCATTTATCATGCTACCTACTTCCCAACGATACAATGAACACACCACCGCAATTAACTTACCTACTAATGACACGGACATAACAACCCTATTCGAGACTAGTGTCCCACAGCATGTCTAAGCACCCAAACAGCTGAGCAATACAGATCACACTATATCATCTCTCTATCAACTAGCACACATTAACATAATGTGTCTAGATATCTTTATCCCAGTCCTCTGTTTTATATAAATGAGTCATACTAATAGACTATTAATCAACAACAAATATAAAATATACAGCTTAAATAAAATACCTAACTGATTCGCAAAAAGTCAAAACATTTAACAAAACCCTTTCTCTAATAAAAGTAGACGAACAGCTATGACACGCTTCAAATCATGTTATGCGCAATAAAAACCAACTAGCTGCGTCCTAAACCACCGAACTATATCGCCGCCCTCGCGAACGCGGCCACTCTAGTGCGCCCATAGCATCTTATCCCAGAAGCCCGTTTGCGAGCTTACTACGTCACTGTAATACTAGTCCAGACAGTGCCCGTTTCCTTAACCATCCACCCTCGAATTCCAGGACAATTAAACGCGCGCGCGACGCAATATATTTCGTTACAAAACAAAATCTTTATGCAAACATACCCATTGTTACACCGCACCTATCAGCTCATCACCCGATCAACCGATCGGAATTTTTCGCCATTAAACTGATGAATTTCTCACATGATCATCCTCTACCTTTAAGGTTTACCAAACAGCGTCGTTATCATGCATAACGAACAGCATCCGGTCCTCCCAAACAAAATAAAGCGGTCTGCCATGATACCGACGGTAAAATCAGTCCCACCACTGCAGCAGAGTTCCTCCAAGCAATCACCAGCTGCACACACATTTAGGTTACGTAGTAATGTAATCTCCCGCCGCCCGCTCAACTATACGTTCTATGAAAAACATTGGCAACTACAAACCACATCTATATTCTACACATTTACTCAATTAATCTCAACCTATAATATACTTACAAAGACGCACAAGTTCATTATTACTAATTCTTCTTCTAACGACTACTCACAAAGTTGATATTTTTAATACAATGTTCCACCGTAGTACATTTATTTAAGGCCACACCACTTATTATTTTGTAGAGAGTATGCTGCCGATCTCAATCTCAACAAGAGCCTAAATTCGAATGGAATCCCTGTTAATTTTTAATCATTATAATACAAACTAACATTATACTATAATTATATATATATATATATAATAAATATAATATTATTTTATACTTATATTATTATATAGATATATACTATATATAAATATATATACTATATATATTACTATAGTATATCTATATATAGGACAAAGTTACCTATTTGACCTTTGATATCAGTAAATGTTTAATTTACAAGCTTTTATTTATGTAAAGTAAACAGATACAATAAAATATAACATACGGAAATCATAGGAAATATATTTTGAAGTTATTATTCAAAAAAAATATTACAATATTCATGTGTTTACTTTATGACGCGGCAAGGAATTTTAAGAAAATATACCTTACCTCCAATGATAGACTCAATAACAGCGATCCACTCGCTTGAGTTTTTTACTCAAAGTTTCATTGAGCCGTTTCGGCATCATCTTGCAACTTGAAGCTTTTTGTCTAAATAATATACCTTACTAATATTATATATTATATACTAAATATTATATATATACATTTTTTCTAAAAGTATATCTCTATATATATACCATTAATATATATAGTATATATAATATATATATATATATATAATATATATATATATATAATATATATATATATATATTATTTGTAAGGTATTACACGGCAAATAGGGGCTCAGCCGACGGGGAGCAGAAGGGGGACGATTTCCATACCCAGCTACGGGAGGGGCGGAGGAACCCCCCGACACCCAAAATACCAAAGAGCGGGGTTCCGGCGACCCTCACCCAGAGGGGGGAAATAGACCTACCCTGTCGTTCCCCGGGGCCCGAGAGACCCCGACTCCTGCATCTTTGCGGTTTACGGTATTCATTCCTTTAGTTAAAAAAAAAATTGAAAATAAAAACTGACGAGTCGTAAAAACGACACACGTCCTATATAATTGAATCATCAATATCCCTACATATAGAAAGTCTATTTATAGGTCATAAAAGATACCCTCCTGCTACTATCTTTTTTTAGGCTACACGTAACCGTTCAAAGTCCAATAACTAGTGACTTTCTCCTCTATATATAGTATATATACTAATATACATATAAATATATATATATATATATATATATATTCATATATATATATTATACGATAATATATATTATATATAATACTATATATAATAATATATATATTATATGAAAAATCCGAGAGAGATGAGAGACGAGAGAGACAGGAGACGAGAAGAGATGAGAGAGACTGAAGAGAAAAGAGACGAACGAGAGACAATGAGAGAGAGAGAGGAGAGAGAGAGAGAAGATGGAGAGAGATCGAGAGAGAGAGAGACAGAGAGTAGTTACAATTACTTATTTTATTCTTAAGATATTTAAAATTACAAATAAGTCAAGTATTATCTTTACAAATTTACATACCTTCTCCTCCTTTCTATCTCTGCCTGAGAAAAAATTATATACAATAAATATTAAACATTTTTTAAAGTCTAAAAAAAAAAACAAATTACACAGTAAAGACCCGAATCGACTTGAAAACTCTCTGCATTGTTACAAATTGTCCAGCGTATCCGCACATGGATGACGCATTCGGCGTTTCCGTGAAACCTTCAAATTTCCTTTTATCCTGATTGGTTAATGTAATTTTTCTCAATTCGAAGCGTTTCTGAGTCGATTTTGCAAACGGCTGCAGTCGGGCTTCGTGAAACGCAGCTAAAAATTCAATTATAAGCTGCGTTATAGAAGCCCACTGACAAGCCCGTGCGGCACACAGGCGCCACATGCATCGTTTGCAGAGCCCTTTGGCGCACTTCTACGTCACCGTAACGTCACAATCAGCGCCATGTTGTTAAAATCCTCCAATTTCGGGATTAATAAACGGGCGGGCTCCGAAAGGATACTTTATTTAAACAAACAAAATACTTCTTTACAAAACATGTTCGGAAATGCGTGCTCAAAAAGTTTTTTTGAATATTTTAGTTATCCTTTATATAAGGATACTAAATATATCGTATTCATTCAAAAAAGATTATCATATAATATAAACGATATCTTTTCACAATTGTCAGCTATATCCAACGGCTGGAGCTCCTGCCGTTTCCAGGTACTCAAAATTCCTTTTCATATGATTGGTTCAATTAAGGTAATTTACAATCGAAGCTTTCTCGAGTCACGATTTTGCATTACGGGCTGCCCAACCTCCGAGCCTCTCTGGAAAACACGCAGCCCTTATTCTTTAAACACTTAAGTCTTTCTCGTTTTTTCCAGTTGTACTTACAAACGTACGAAATGCCTAACGATAGTATAAAACCTAATACCATAGTAGACCTAGAAATATCTATATAACTATAACTATTTAATACTATATACGTATATACCTATTATAATATCTATACATTACTACTTATATGTAATAATATATATATATATATATATATATATAATAACTAATATATAGTATATATATATATTATTATATAGTATTATAGTAACACTTATCATACATATATATAATATATATATATCAGTGGGTTCACAGGACATTTTTACAAAGCTACAATAGTACAAGTACAATACTCTAGAAATTTGTTCAAGTACCAAAGTACTCAGTACAAGTACTGGTATTCAAGTACAAGGTACAATACAAGTTACTTTAGAAAATTGCCTATATATATCATACCAAATTATCCACACGATCCATATAATAATCGTTATAATACGCCCATCATATAACATACTAAAATATCGGTCATAATACTATGCCGTCATTCCAATACTAGTTAAGCTCAATATACTACACCGGCAATGCACATTTATATATATATATATATATATTAATATATATATATATATCCAATCATTCATCATCATCATCATCTATCCATCATCATCATCATCATCCATCATCAACACCACCATCTTATCTCCCCAGACTGGAGGCAAGTGCGTAACATATACGGAAAACATAAAAATGCTACGAAGACATATGAAGCAAGTAGAAAGAAAGCCCAGCCTTAACCGCCTCCTTATACCATTAGTGAGAACTCGGCGGCAAGTCACGTAAAATCCAGCCCTACCCGCAGTTCATGGGACCGCGATTGACCCTCAACTATTGACCTCTCTCAATGTGGGGTTCATTCCTTGATGCCCAGGTGGGCTACAACCCAAACCTCCTCAACAAAACCCACCATCACCTCGTATATGCACCTTTCTTCTCCGCCCTCTGCCCAACAACTCACATTTCTCTCATACCAGGCCATTCCTTTTCTGACTCATTCCACCCTTCCTCTCTTGCTCCGCCCATCCGTCTATTCCCAAACCACATTTCCACAATCCATCCCAGTTTAACCGGCCGTTCTGTCATCCATCCTTCCACCATGACCAAACCATCTCAATATTTATTTATTTTATCTCTCTCTCTCAGTTTACCCCAACTTCTCCACACCAAAACCACTCTCGCCTACTCATACCAAGGGTGGCCAACTTTTGCCATTCCCTCATGCCCGCCCACAATTCTTTTCCAACAGCACGTCCCAGACGTCGCCACCATACAACTCATACCACCCAATTATTATTTTTAAATATTTAATATTTAATATATATATATATATAAAATATATTTATAATAAATTATATACTTATATATATAATCTAGAGCGATATATATCCCGCTTATGAATATAAGAGGTCCACATATTTACTAACATCATTATATGATATCTCAACACAGTCTATATATATCATCTCTATCATAACACTATAAGTGTACTATAATATTACTAACAATGATATCCAATTATCAAACTACTTAGAACTAATATTCACACGGATATTACGTTATAACTATATTGAAACTTATCATCTTCTATATATATATACGATAATATAAAATAGTTTAATAAATAAAATCACTCACTGACAAGTATGCTATACTCTACTCATATATATATATATATATATAATATATATATATATAACTACGCCAATTCAACTATGATTAAACGAGTGAGTAAAACGTCTCCTAATTTAGACTTGTGCCATATATTTCTCTATATATATATAAATCACAAAATATACGAATTCTCTATTAATTATATTTTTAGAATTCTTTGATTTAAAAAAAAAAACGACACTAATTACTAATATGCTCACTTATTAAAAAAATAAAAAGCATATGATTTTTAAAGAAATGTGAGAGACACTCCATTCCACTATCACTGTAAACACAAAATTTCAGAACTGATGATAATTGCGATGTTTTTTATACTCGGAAATTAAAATTCATGTTTCAGACATTATCATTAGTAGTAGCATACATATCCCGGTCAAGGCGGGTCGGCGCCCCTTACTCAGCGTCTTTCGTGAGCGTTTTTTCGGGGGCTCCCGGCCGCGGGCTATCTTTTGGTGTACATTTCATGTACGCCGTTTTACCCTGTGGGGTGGCTGCCCCCGGGGACCTATATTTCTATTGATATTTCCATGTACGTGCGTGAGCATGTATGTGCGTAAGGATATTGTGATACACACATGGAGGTCTTTCCCCCACCCCCCTTTTTCTTACTTACCACGAGTTACTAACCCCATGTGCCGGCGTGAGCCGCGCACAATGTTTTACCTAACCCTAACCTGCACACGAGCTACTTACTTGACATGAAGCTACTTTACTTTCATGAGCTACTTACTTTCATGAGCTACTTTCATGTACGGAGCTACTTAGCACACCCCTACCCCCCTTTGCTCGCGTTAAAGTACACTTGAAGTGGAGTAAGACACTTGAAGGGATTAAGTACCTGTTCCGGGTCCCGCGCGATTCCCGGTGTCCCCTTGCGGGGACCAGCGCCCGTTGGCTCACAGGTTGAAACCGTCCGCGATCAGAAGCGCCTGCCTGCCTTGCCTCCTCTCTCGATAACTTCTGGAACTGTGAGCCCGCCTCGCTCGCCGCGCGCCTTCATACAAAAATTATCATATCTGGAATACGATTCAGTGCCTCTCAGGACCGAGATACGAACTCTCTATCGCAGAGTTAAGACTTCGCACTTTATTCCCTTGTGCTAACGGACCGTTGAATATACATGGGAGAAATGTGGTAGTCATTTACAGGAGAGCTCGCTCGATAATAATAATAATAATAATTAATAATAATAAATAATTAATAAATAATTAATAATAATAAAATAATAATCATAAGTATAATATAATAATAATAAATAATAATAATAAAAAATAATAAAATAATAATAATAATAATAATAATATATATATATTATAACTGGAGAAATGAGGGGGAGTCATTTACAGGAGAGCTCGCTCGATAATAATAATAATAATAATAATAATAATAATATAATAATAATAATAATAAATAATTAATAATAATAATAAGAAATTAATAATAATAAATATAAAATAATAATAATAATAATATATATATATAATATATATATATTATTATAATATATATATATATATTATATACTATATATATATATATATATATATATAATATATATATATATATATACGTTAACTACGGCTATATTACTATAATAGTATATACTAACCTGCTAATAGCGCTACTAGCTACTCATAATACCTACATACCCAAGACTTTATAGTCACACGCCTGACAACATAATAAATCTAATATCACAGGCGATAGTCAGAGCCGAGAGGAAAACAGAGAGAACAACACAGCTAATTGAAGAATAAAACAGAAGAAACGAAAAGATGACCCTTTAGTTTCTATTCCGCTCAGCCGTATCTCAAAGAAACGTTCAGCATTTATCTTTTATATGGAGAATTATACAAATATTTTCATTTTTTCGAACTTTATCATTATTATTATTTTTTACACCCCAGCAAACCCGAATATTTAAAATTATAACATGTAATATATAATATATATAAATATAATAAATACATCATCATATCATATAACGCGGAATCCTACATACTTTTCACTGATATCATCACGTTCACATATATACCTTATATATAGTGTTACTATATTCATCATTATGATATATATATATATATGAGCTCATACATAGTACTATATATATAATATATACTTATATATATATAATATATATCAAACTTTTCACTAATCTAGTATAGATAATAGCGAGACGCGCATGCGTCTGGATTTGAAGAAGATCAAGACATGAAGTCCTTCCGCTTCTCCTTTTTAACTTGTCAAAGGAACAGGGAAACGCTACCTAAAATGCCGCTCATATCTCACTACTGCATCCTACAATACAATACAATAGAATACAATACAATACTATATATATATATATGATTAATATATATATATAATATATGAAAAATAATATACAATAAATATATATATATATAATATATTATATATATATATATATATAATATATGTCAAGTAGTAAGGCTTGACATATCCCGGTCAAGGGCGCGGTCGGCGCCCCCTTACCTCAAGCCGCTCTTTCGTGAGCGTTTTTTCGGGGGCTCCCGGCCCGGGCTATCTTTTGTTTACATTTCATGTACGCCGTCTTTACCCTGTGGGTGGCTTACCCCCGGACTATTATTTCTATTGATATTCCATGTACGTGGTGAGCATGTAATGTGCGTAAGATCATTGTATACAATTACAGTTTTTTTCCCCCTACCCCCCTTTGTTCGTTACTTACACGAGTACTAACCATGTGCGCGGCGTATAAGCCGCGCACATGTTACTAACCCTAACCGCTTGCACACGGAGCACTACTACACATTGAGTCTACTACTTTCATAAGCTACTTACTTCATGATCGCTACTTACCTTGCATGAGCACTTAGCAACCCTACCCCCCCCTTTCTCGCGTTAAATACACTTGGAAGTGGATTCTAAGTACACTTGGAAGCTGTCGATTAAGTACCTTTCGGGTTCCCGCGCAATTCCCGTCTTGCCCCCTTGCGGTGGGACCAGCGCCCGTTGGTCTCACAGGTAACCGTCCCAGCGTCGAAGGCACTGCCCTGATGCCTTGCTCCTCCGCCTCTCTCGCATTACTCTGTTGACGCGTGTGAAGCGCCTACGATCCCCGCTCGCCCCCTCATGACAAACAATCAATCACTGGAATAGCAGATTTCCAGTCACTAGCCTCCTCAGCACCGTAGAGCATACCGTAAACTCTCCTATCGCAAGAGTTTAAGACTTCGCCACTTCATTCCCTTGTGCTAACGGACCGTTGAATATACATGGGAGAAATGTGGTAGTCATTTACAGGAGAGCTTCCCGGCCCTCGTCTATATATAATGAATAAATAATAATAATAATATAATAATAATAAAATAATAATAATAATAATAAAAATAATAAAAATAATAATACACTATAATAAATATATATAATATATATAAATATATAATATAATATTATAATATATATATATAATATATATATATATAAGAATATAGATATAATTAATATAACGAAAAATAAATAGAGCGTTAGAATGAAACGTGTTGTTTTAATGAAATTTTCAAGTATTTGTTTATTATATAACTCCATGAAATATTTATTGAGTTTGAATGAATAATCTGACTTGAATTTATGAATCGCAAAGAGAAATGGTTGTGAACTGTATAACAAGCCTGATACGCGTTATCATCTAAAAGATAATATCACAAAGTAGACAAAGAATAATATAGAAACGTGCAAAAGTAAGCAGATGTGTTTCAGAACTATAATAAGTATCACAAATTTGAGAGATATGGAATTCTGTTTAAAGAGTCTCTTGACATATTGATTTATTGTCTAACGTGAATAAGTAATAACTCCAGGCATTTTTGTGAAAAAGACCAAAAGATGATGGCCGGTTTCAGTTGAAGGATGCAAATTATGTCCATACAGAAGACCGATGGCTAGACTGAAATTGAAATTTGGAGTTAAATAAGTTGAGAATCTGCTTAACTTCCAAAATTGAGCGTGTTTATAATTAATGGAAATTAATCAATATTGTTTTATAGGATAGTAAGACCAAAAAGAAATTAATTTATCAATTTAAGTTAGTGAAAAGCTGATTTAAAAAATAAGAATGTGTATATCACTAAATTGTAAAAGATTCCGCTTTTTTCTTTAAAATTTCCCAGAACAGGGTTAGAATTTTTATAAATCTGGGATTTTGTTTGTGGTTCTTAACATGTTAAGAATGAAAATTTGTTGTAAAATCTTAAAAAGTTGAGTTTTTAATCTAAGATGTTATAAATAAATAGATTTATGCAAAAATATAAAATTAAATGTGTTTAATTGAGAAATATTGCAGAATTTTCATAAAAAAGACAAAGCCAAAAGCCTGGAATTGACCTATAGACTAATAGCGCTTAGGATTGTTCTCTCAATTATCACCGGTTTTTGAAATATGGAAATTATACAGAAAAGGAGTAAATATAAATTGATTCCTCTCAGGCTGATGATCACGAACTACTAGCTAACGTTAATGTTGCTGAGTCGTATAAAATCCCTGTTTTAATTTAGAAATCAATTAAACTTCTAAGATTACGCTTTTTCGATTAAATGAATCTAAACGAAATGAGTAAGATAACAAAATTTAGTAAAACTCTTAAAGTGACAGATTGGTTCCTTAAATAATCAAACATTTGAATTAAGTATGGGTAAATCATAATAAAATAAATTAGAGTTAATTTAAAACGGTTTTTAACATATAGCATTTGAAAAAATAATTGTTTAATTTGAAATTACCGCAACAATTTCAAAAAGCAGAAAAAAAGAATTTAAGAAGATTTAATGTTTTAGGGTGTCTAATAAAATTGACGTTATTTTTATAGAGAAAATGTTCAATTATTTTATGATTAGAATTTAGATTATTGACCAGAGTTATAATTACCAGTTAGTTAACTGTAAGCCAATAATTTTATTAAAGATGAAGTATTAACCAAGCGTTGTCTTAAGACCAATCTAACGCTTTGTACTTTAATAATAAGTGTAATCATCAATTGACATGAAATGATAGAAGATCATCTGTTTAGAATAGAAGTACGATTTTTTTCCCATAGAATTTCAACATATTGAGAAAATTTATGTTGTAAATGGCTATAAGATATTTGGTAGTTTGATAACGTGTATAGTTATTCAGTGCATTTATGTAGTAAAATAGAGGTTAAATTAAATGTGTGTCATTAAATGACGTATGTATCAGTAAAAATAGCAAAGTGTATATGAGTAGGATAGAAGAAAGAATCTGATATACAAATGAAAAGTTAAATCTATTGTGAGGGGTCTTAAAATGTGTGAGCAGTCTGTTGAAATAAATTCTGTAGAGCCCGGTGTAGCGGAAACCGCCCCAACCGGCCCGTCCAGAGTCCGATCGAGCAAAAGTGAAGGAAGTAACACAAGAACCGAAGAGGAAGAAAATATTTGTTTTTATATACCAAAATATTTCGAAGTATATAATATAGGTAGTAGATAGGAGATATGCGCTAAGTTGAATCTGTATATGAGATAGAAGACGATACAAACTTAAATACTTGTCTTAATTATCTACTGTGTGGTCCTTTTCTTCTGTAAATTTTACAGATTATCAAGATTTAGATAACATCAGACCTTAAAAATGAGTCACCTTTTAGCGCTTTAATTTCCAGTATGTCGACCTTCTTTGAAAATTTTATTTTTTTCGGTTTTTATACATAACCAAGTAGATCCTAATTATAACCATTATCAGGTTTTTACGTGGAGATTGCCTTCTAGCATTTTAAATTCGAGTAGAAAGAGAGTGAATTGTGTTTCAATATCCCGAGAGAGATACCCGAAACCACACCAATATCAGAGAGATTGAGCTGAGAATAAGCGAACCAGTACTGAAGTTAAAATAAGGTGTTAAGTAGAAATAAGTCTGTAAGATGGACGTTGTTTTAATGTAGAAGGGTCACACATATTTGCTAGGTGTGAGTGATACTATAAGGTATATGCAATCTAGTTAAGTGTGTGAGAAGCCGTCTGTTTAATATACCAACGAAATTTAATCCTCAGATGAAGAATTAAACTGCTTTGTCTCTCTAAATGCCGATAAATCCCGAAAGGTATCACAGAGTGTGTATAAGATGAAAATCTCATTATAAAGAGCGTTCCAACGAAATTATTTTTTCTCTAATTTCTGATCTCTTAAACTTAATATCTAGTAGGTGAGGTTGGTATAATAATTATCTATTGAATATAATAGAAGAGTGTTTAAAGATCTGTGGTTTCCTAAGGTGAGTTTTACCAATTCAACAAAGAGGCTAGGTAGAAGATAACACACAGTAGCAATCCGAGAATTTTCTAATTTGGAAATGTCAATTTCAAAAAAATTCAGAAAAAGAAATTTTTATTAATAGTTTTTAGGTGTCTTAAAATTGACGTTTTTTAATGAAATTTCAATATTTGTTTTATATACAAATATTTCATTAGTTGTTGAAAACTGAGATTTTAATAAAATAAAAGTTAACTCTAAAATTACGCTTTTTCCTTAAATTTTCACATTACAAATTTTAGGAATTAATCTTATAAGTACGATTTTTCCAAAAATTTCATAAACATTTGAAATTATTTAAAGATGCGTGTATAATTCTATTAATAAAAAATTACCCCAAAAATGACATTTTCAGCAATTTTGATAAAATAAATAATGTGTTTACATTGAAAATGCCATATATATTCAATAATAAAAGCCAGAAATAGCGAAGCTATAATTTATTATATTAGTTTTGATAGTTTCTAAAATTTGATGTTTTAATAAGTAAATTTTAAATTAGTATTTGTTTTTTATTATAGTTAACTAAAAAGTATCTCTCTCAACCATCCAGCCCTCGCTTGTGAGAATAGGCTGGATTTTCCATAAAACAAAATACATCCCTCTAAGCCGTGTCTGAAAATAAACCCACCATGAATAACGCGCCTGAGCTTTACACAAGTCGGTTCATCACCCAACACCTTACAAAAATTTAGTCGGATTACGTTAAAAATGTTACGGAATGTTTAAGTTAAGCCAAGTTTACAAACCTATTTTAGAACCAATATCTCCGTGGATATACAAATCAAGAATTGAGCTTTATGTAGGAAGCTGGTACAGCCTATAATCATCAGATATATAAGAAAGAAATATACCTGGTGTTTATTGAAATGCTATTTCAAAAAGCAGAATATAAAAGTGCAGCTGTTACTCTAATCAGTTTAGCAGCCGTGAGTCTCTCCAAACTTAGAACTTATTATCATATAACCTCAAACAAAATACCAATCCCAACAAATACATTACCTCTTCTATAAAAAACAACATATAAACGCAACAGAACACTTATGTCGCCGATACAAGTCCTATGAAAAAAGCCTGTTTGAAATGAGAAGAGAGAGCGACAATTTTTAACTTCTAAAATTACGCCTTTGTTTCTTAAATTTTATCAACCAGGGATTATACAAATTTTATAACATCTTTAAAAGTTACGATTTTCCTTAATTTCAACATTGAAATTTATTTGAAGTAATTTCTTAAAATTGTATTGATTTTTTACTAGATAAGTAAAGGATTTGCTTAGACATTTTAGATAAAAAAATAATGTGAGTTTACATGAATAAATTGACTAAAATTTAATCCAAAAGCAGAAAAAAGCCGAATTTTATTTAATAGTTTTAGGTAGGAATTCTTAAAAATTGACGGTATTTTTTGAATGAATAATTTCAATATTTAGTAATTTGATTTATTACTTAATATTAATTCAATTAGGTTGATGTGGTTATCTGCGTTATTATATATATAAAAAATTTTAACTTCTATAATAATTTACGCTTTTCCTTAAATTTCAACATATGAAAATTATAAAACTAATCTTTAATAACATTCGTTTACAAAAATCCTAAAATTTCAAACATTTGAAGGATGTGAGTGTTGGTGGTAAATCTTCCAACAATTAGTTAGTCTATCTAAATCAAAACCGGAATAATTTCATGCACTCTGAAAAATAAATATGTTGTTTCAATCGTGGAGAAATCCCTATCTCATAAAAAAGCTACGTCGGAATCAAAAGAAATAGAAAGTCAAACCTTTAGGAGTAGGCCCGAATTAATAGTAATTATATAACTCACCGCTTGTGACTCAAGGATACCTGAAAACGTTGCTCTTCCTTAATGAGAATTTCATTACTTATTATCTTGATACTAACCTTTATACCAACATATCTTTCAAATAATTTTAGTTTTGTAGAGAATGAACCCCTCAATTATATAAATAAATCCATAATTTTTTAACTTCTGTGTAATAAAGTTGAATACGGCTTACTCCGTCTATTTAAATGTTCCATTTTAACAACAAAATTACGAGAAGTTTTGAGTTACCTCATTAAAGAGAGCGGCACCAATATGTACTCCTAAAGATCCTGTCAACAGTCTTGAAATATAGATATCGGTTGAAATCTTAACACCATCTCGAGCTAGTATTTTAATACCGGTCAGTTCACATTCCCACCATCTCGTGCGACAAACACGAACTACCCGTGTGCTTTCATCCTCAATTGCTTTATATTTCATAAAGAGAGGCAGTGACCAAATGTGAGTCCGTCCATTCACATAATTGGTATGATGTGACAAATATAATTTAACGATATTTGTAATGATACTGACCTAACTTTAAACAATACTTTGTTAAGTGTCCCTAAAGTACCCAAATATTTCATTTAGTTTATTCGAAAAAACTGTTTTAATAAGAAAAGAAACAGTATAAGAAACAATCAAAGAAGACTTATCGCCGTTTTTTTATATCTCCAAACCCTTTAAAAATTTTCAGAGCACCCTATACGAGAGCACTCTTAGAACTCTTAAAAGTACGATTTTTTTCCTAAATTTCAACATTTTGAAATTATTTGGTTAATCTTAAAATTTGAGTTTTTAACGGTATTGGATTTTCAGCATTTGAAAAAATAATGTGTTTCATTGAAAATGCAATTTCAAATCGGAAAGTAAAAGCAGTGAAAAGTGAAATTTATATAATAGGTTTTAGGATGTGATTTCAGTAAGGTAAAATTAGTATCGTTTTTATAAGTAAATGTCAGATCTATAAGATAACGTTGTTTTAATTACCCGATGAGTCCGCACCCGATATATGGCAGTCAAATTATGTAGTTAAGTGAATAAGCGTTTAAAACAACTGTAGTTGAATCCCAATAAAAATAATAATAAATATAGTTTCCATTTATAAAGACTAACCAGACTCAGAAATCTCACCAGCAAATCCTCATAAATCTCCTAAAGATTATTCAGACAATGCTACAAAATGTCCAATAGCCTAGCGTGTGTAAGAAGCGAGTATCGCAACCTATATTCCTACCAGCCAAATTTTCAACAGATTTGAAATATTTGGTGGGGTATAGAAGGATCTTAAAAATGAAATTGTACTCTTAATATACACGGTATTAACCTCAGTGCGATAATCGACCAAGGAAAGAGTAAATAAAAATGTGTTGTCATTGAAATGCTTTTATTTTCAAAAAAGCAAAGAAATAAATGTGAATTTTATTAATAGTTTTAGGTGTCTAAAAAAATTAACATGTTATAACTTTTAATGATTGAACCTTTGGACATAGGGTTATTGTTTATTTCATATAAACTCAAATATTTCATGTAGAGTGTGTTAAAAATTAAACTACTGTTTTAAAATAAAATTTTAACTCTAAATTTACGTACTTTTTACTTAAATTTTCAGCATTTAATTTACATTAATTTCAGAACTCATTAATATGAAGAGTGAGTAACAATTTTACCTAAATTTCTAAACACTTGGAAATTATTTGTGTATTATGAATACTTAAAATGAGTTATTTAACGGATATAAATTTCACGCATTTATGAGTAAAAAAAATAATGATGTTCATTTGAATAAAATTAGCAAATATATTTCAATAATAAGCCAGAAAAAAGAATAAATATTTAAATTGAATATATAACTTGACTATTAACTTGAATATATGACGTTATTTAATGTTAGAAATTTTCATATATTTGTATATATTAATTAAACATTAAATAATCCAATATCTCTTCTTTGATTAGTGTGAAACCAAGTAGTTCAAATTATATATAACTTAATATTAAACATAACTAAGTATTAACGCTTTTGCTTAAATATTATCACATTAGACAAAATGTAATAGCAAACTCTTTAAGTACGAATATATTATGATAGAAAAAAAATAAGAGTGCCTAAAAATATTTCAACATTTGAGAAATGATATTGGTAAATCTATAAAACTTAGAAAAGTTTTTGAACATGGTTATTTCAGTACATTGTGATAAAATGAATAAATGTGAATTATCATGAAAATGCTAAAATTTCGATAAAGCAGAAAAGAGAATATATTAATTGTTTTTTTAGGTTCTTAAATTGACGTTTTTTAAATGAAATTTCAATATTTGTTATGTATTAGATAATACCAAATATATTCATAGTGTAGAAAACCTGTTATTAATATAAAAATTTTAACTATCTAAAATAAACTGAAGTTAATCAAAAATATACACATTACAATTAATAGATATAACGAGAAACGTATGCTTACAAGATAACGGTATATCCTATATCCATATAAAGCACTAGAACATATGAATTACTAACAAACATTTGAATTATAATTTGTACGTAAATAACTTAAAGAAATTGAAGATGTATTATTGAAAATAAGGTATAATTCAAGCATTGATGATTAAAGATAAATTAAAAATAGTGTTTCATTTGAAATGCATATTCAAAAAAAAATAAATAAGTTGGAAATTATTAATTGATTTTTGATGTCTTAAATTGACGTTTAATATAATGATTATAATTTCAAATATTTGTTATTATATTAATAACTATAGTATTTCAAATTAGTTTTTTATGAAAAAATCCCATGTTTAATAAATAAAAAATATGTAAATTAAGTAAAATTAAATTACGCATTTTTTCTTAAAATTTTTTCACATTACAAATTTAGAACTCTTAAAGAGTTAATTCGTGATTATCCTTCACTAAGAATATCAAACGATTAATCCGAAGGAGTGTTTCCCTTAAATCAGTAAGAATTAACGAAGCAGCGGATTGTCTAATAAGCCGCAAAGAGCGTGTTACACAACCCCCCGGTATTTTCTTAAATCAAGTGTATTGTTGAAGTAACGAAAATAAAATGCCGTTTTTCAATTGAGATAATGACCAATATTAATTCAAAAAGGCCCGGAAAAAAAGAACTCTATTTACAATGTAGCCAATCTCTCGAGGTGTGCTCGTCTAAAATTGAGCGTATGTTAATGTAATGAAAAATATTTCGGAAGTCTAATTAGGTTGGTGGTCTGTATTGAAGATTAACACGCTAAGACTCTCTGCGGGATTTTTAGTTCTAGAAAGGAACCAGTACTCCTCCTTCAAGTAAAAATCCACAATTTTATTAACCTTCTATGTAAATTTTCAGCTAATTTTCTTACAAAATGTTAAATCACATTACACAGTTGTTATAGGCACGACTCGCTTAGAGTACTGGTATTTCCTTTCCTTCAGATAGGGTCCACTTGAACATAAGTAGTTTCCCCAAGAGTGAATTATTCACACCAATTGAGTGATATGTGTTCTTACAAGTGCCCTATTTGATTCAGCCATTTTGAAGCCGAAAACAACCGAGCTGATTATTCCCATTTGAACAAAATGTGCCCATATTCCTCAAAAAGAAGACTGAGAACCCCAAGGCGTAAAAATTAGTAATAATAGTGTGATTTTAGGTGTCTTTAAATGTGCCACAACAAGGTTTTAACAATACGAAAGAGAGATAAATTCCCATCAGTTCCTAATATGATGTTGGGTCACCTATCAGAGCTTGAAGAAAATATCTCCTTCCTAGAGGCGGTGGAAAAACCTTATGTCTATAATAAGAAACCACGAACTCTCTTGTCACACCTCAGGAAAATTATCAAGCTTTTCTTTAGAGATATTTTGCACAGTCTACACAAATTTTGAAGGAGCTGCTTAAGAAGCGTCGAGCGACCCTTCTTTCCTATAAAATGTTCAGACATATTATCGAGAACTTACTCTCAAGATAAGATCTTAAAATCGGAATCAACCAAGGAGATCCGATAAAGTATCAGCATATTGCGAACGAACGGGAATATGATGGGTTGATAATTGCCCATATGACTGCAATAAACATTAATCAGAAAAGCAGTAGTAACCGGTGACGGCACTTAAAGTCAAAGTTATGTTTCTATCCTGAAGGTGTCTGTAAATTTGACGTATTTTTAATGAAATTTCAATATTTTGTTTTATATTACCAAATATTGTAATAGATATTAAACGTGCCTGTTCCTCCGTACGAAGAGCGCTGATAACTGTATATAAAAAAGATTTACATATAAGTGGTCACCTGACAAAATCTGTAACGCTTTTTCAGTGTAAAAGATATTTCCAATATCTAGTATAAGTCACCCTATAGTTAGAGACATCTCCAAGGGTACATTGTAAACTGTCGTCGTAAAATTAATACAACATAACATTAGAAAAATGTTACCTTGGTGTAACTCCTTCTGAAAAATGAATTGCTACCTGGTAATAATTTTTAAAACCGGGATGTACATTTATGCTCAAGAGCGACATCCTCAGAAAAAGAACCATGTGTTTCATGAATATGCTGATATATTACAGACGAAGACGCGCAAGAGACACCACGAGAAATACATTAGATATAATGTAGTTGTAATTAAATGTAATAATTTAAGAAGAAGTTAATAAGAAATAATTAAGGATAAAATGAGTTAATAAAGTAAGAAGAAGATATGACCCAGCCCTAAATGTATCTTAAATTGAACGGTTGATTTATAATGAAATTTAAAAAATTAATTACATATATAATATTTACCAAAATATTATCAATTAGTGTGAAAACCTGTTTTAATAAAAAATTTTAAACTGAGTTTACTAATTGAAATTCACGCTTTGTATCTTTATAAATATATTCACATAAATAACATTAATTTAGAAACTTACCTAAAAGAGTACCGAAATTTTCCTTCTATTTGATCAACATTTGAAATTTATATTTTGAAAATTTAAATCTTTTAAAAATTGAGTGTATTTACGTGAGGAAGATTTCAGTCATTATGAAACATGAAACATTACTACAATGTGTTTAGGTAATGATGATCGAAGAACCATATAATTCAGTGAATATTGTATAATATAGTATTTAGTTAAGTCTTAAATTGACGTTTTTTAATATGAAAATTTTCAAAAATAAAAGTTTAGTTTGTATTAAGAATACCAAATATTTCTAACAATGCAACTATTCACAACCTAGTATTTAAATTATAGTAAAGAAAAAATTATAACTTCATAAAAATAACGCTTTTTATCTTAAATTTTCACATTACAAATTTAGAACTCTTAAAAAGGACGATTTTTTCCTAAATTCAACATTTAAAATTAGCAATGAGTATAATTCTTTTAAAAAGATATAATATTTTTTTAACGAGAAGGTATTTTCAGCTATTTGAAAAATTATGAATAAATAATGTAGTTTTCAATTGAAATTTACTAAATTTCAAAAAAGCAGAAAAGATGTTTTATTAAGTTTATTATCAGTTTAAATGATATTGTTATAACCATCGTTATTTAATGAAATTAATTCATATATTTGATTAATTCTTTTTAGTATAACCAATAAATATGTTATTCATTAAGGTATGTTATGAAAAACCGTATGTTGTTAAATAGAAATAATATATTTAACTTCTTAAATAAATTTACGCTTTTTCTTAAATTTTCATCTATATAGATGATAATATAGATTACAAATAATTATTATAGAACTCTATTAATAAAAAGTACGATTTAGAGAATAATAATATTTCAAAACATTTGAAATTTAATTTGGTAAATCTTTATATAAAATATGGAGTATTTTAACGGTTAAAATTTCAGAGTGCATTTTATAATGAAAAAATTATAATGTGTTTCAATTGAAAATAATATTTGCAAATGAAGTCCAACCTTAAAGTCAGTAAAACCACACACCACCTTGAGTGAATATTGTATTAGTAGTGTGAGCTGAACTTAAATTGACGTTTTTTAATGAAAATTCAATATTTGTTTTTAACCAATCGTTTTATAGTGTATATCGCATCCAAAAACAAATTAGTATTTGTGCTAGACCAAACCTTCAACATTCCATCCATCAAATAGCAACACAAATATGTGGTATACTAATCAATAAGGAAATCCTTCTACGTCCTCTCCTCTCAAATTTTGTATCACAACTTACTTAAATCCTGTTTAGAACTCTTAACATGAGTCACGACTCTCTGTATATCCATAAAAAAGTAAATCCACCCACATATTGTACCTAATATTAAATTCGAGTCTTAAGAAAAATATCTTAAAGGTGCGAAAGCTTCTCATTATAAGAAGCCACAACAGCGTTCTTTATATTCTAAATAGCATTTTGAGAATAGATAATCGTGTAAGTATACATTGTTATAAAAATTCGTATTCAAAAAGCAGAAAGAGTGAATTCCAATTAATTGAGTTATATATGGTAAGCGAGTGCTTAAGAGATTGACTGTAGTATTAATGAACCATAATCAATATTTGTGAGTATATGTAATTAAGGCCCAGTAATTGTATACCCAATAACCTGTTGCCAAGTAGAGGAACCAACCACATTTTGCTAATAGCGTGTGAACACAATACCTAGATTCAACTTCTAAAATTGTAACTGAGCTTCAATTAAAGTGTATGAATCCAATAATTATCTATGACATATCACCAATGATTAGAGTAACTGCTTAATAGTAGTTAACGTGACTACTTCCCTCCAAAATTTCACAACACTAATGACCCCTATTTGAGTGTTTATATACTCTTATAAGATACACATGAGCGAGTTATTAAACGTATTTCAGATAATCATATTGTGATGAGAAAAAATAGCTTGAATATTACAAATAAGCGAAAGTGCAATTTCAACCCAAGCCACTAGAGAGAAACAGTAGAAGTGAAAGGCTGTGTGATGTATATGATGTAATTAATCACTTGCATGTTAGACCAAGCCTTGCACGTGTCCAGATCAAATTGACGTTTTTATTAACTAAAAAAATTCAAATACTTTCTTGTATACTTGTCAGTAAAAAACGCCCTGATCACCCGCAAATAGAGTAATATGCTCATTAGAGTGAAGTGTAGAAAAGCACTAGATTAAGAAAAGAAAGCAAAACCCCAAGTGTTTTAATAAAAAAGACATTTAACTTTACTGAATAATTACGTCTTTTAATTCTAAATAAACTAAATTCTACCCTATTACATAATGAGTACAAACTCCCTAAAGCAGTACAGAATATAATTTCCTTATGAGAGTTTTCAACTAATTGTCGAAAGTTATTTAGTAATTTGGAGGTAATCTGATCGAAAATGCCATAGATTTTTAAGAGCTGTGGAGTATAATGGGTCCAACGTTCAATTATCTACCGAGACCCAAAAAATAATCTGATATTCATGAAAGTTATGACTTCTAATAAGGTTAATTATATACAAAAAAAGACAGAGCAAAAATGTGAAAGGATTGCCCGTATTGGAATAGTTGGAAATAATAAGAGTGAGTCCTAATAAGACTCATCCGGAAACGTTTCCCTTATAAAAATGAAGAATTCTAAGTTATTTCGATATACTTTTACTGTATTGGTGGATCTGACCAAATTGATTTCTGAATTAATAGAGTGTGGTGGAGAAACACGTGTTTTAATTAAAAACACCAAGTAAATATAAAATATAATACAGAACATTACACGCTTTTTCTATAAATTTTCACATTACAAAATTTAGAAACTCTTAAGCCGTAAGCTATTTTCAACTTAATTCAACATTTAATGTATAAAATTTTTGTAAATTTCACTCCTAACTGTGTACGTATATTTTACACGGGATTTCAGCATTTGACGAAACTAACAATGATACTAACTTGGAGTCTAATCAACTGATGTAAATAGCTGAATTTTCAAAAAGCAGTATAAAAATATCTTATATCTCCTTCTATTATGACGTGTCTCACATGCTTGTTGTCAACTTAAAATTGACGATTTTAATGAAGACCAGCAATAATTTCAATATTTGGTATGTTATACGGTCCTGTAGATACCAACTAGTATCCTTACCATTCACCTATATGGTGCTAAACTACTAAATCACTAGCTATTTGATAATATTAAAAACTATAACCCGCTATGTAAGCCCGAAAAAGATTACTCTTTTTTTCCAAGAAATCTTTCCACTTCGTATCATTTATTACTTTTTTAGAAGCTCTCTTTACATTCTGTACTAGTTACTATATCTCCTTAAATTCTTCGTCACATTTCTGATACGACTATCTCGGGGTATACTGTCTTATATCACATGAGCGTCTCTCTTAAACTGGCTGGTCGATCTTTTCAGCCCATTTCGTGCCAGCTAAAAAAAAATGAATTCTCAGTGCTATGACCTTGTCTTTCAGTTTAGAATGAACATGGCGTAATTTATACGAACACACCACGATAGATCAAGTGCGAATGTGTATACAAATAATTGGATTTTAGATTTCTATGATAATTGACGATGGTGTCAGCCCGGGCCTAGCTATTAACGTAACGTATTATCTGATCAGAATAAAGATAATGTTGAATATTATTAGTGGTTATATACCTGAAAGTGAATTTCATTAAAGTTGTGATTTAACCATGATTAAGTAACAACTACCAACTGAAAATATACTAACTCTCTAAAATACGCGATAATTTCTTCTTATACCTACTTACAACAATTACAAAAAGTATCTATGATCAATACTCAATGAGAGAGTACGATTTTATTTCTCATGTAGACCTTCAACAGGAATTTATAGTAATAGATATTATATATTGGTAAAGTCTTATTTATAGTAATTTGAGAGTTTATTTAACTAGGATGTTTATTAGTCAGCATTTCGAAAAAATTAATGAGTGTTAATCATAGCTAAAAACAAAATATTCAATAAAAACAGGAATTAAAGGAGATAATTAATTAATTATATTATATTGATGCTTCATATAATATTAGACGTTTTTAATTGTAAAATTTCTTAAATATTTGTTTAATTATATATTATCGAATAGGTATACTTTCTTTGAAAAAACTCATGATTATATTTAATAAAAAAATTTTAAATTATATTATTATATATATACTATATATATATATATATATATATATAATAATATATTTATATATATAATAATAGATATATAATAAGTATATATATACATATATATATATATTGCAGTTATTTTTGGTATTTCTTAAAGCGTATTGTCAGGGGGTAAACCCCTAAAGGCGTTCCGCTCACCGGGGAGTCGAGAGGGGTGAGGGTCCCCCTCCCGACGGTGGGCGCAACGCCTTTAGGGGTTTACCCCCTGACCAAACGCCTTAAACGTCTGAAAATCCCGATTATTTCTATTTGCCTAGTTTTTCCTGTCATAAATGAACCAAAGAAAACAATATATAATATATATATATATATATAACTATATATATATATATATATATATATATATATATAATATTATATATAAATATATATTATATATATATATATATATATATACTATATATATATATATATATATATATTGCACCAATACCAAAAAAGATACAAGTAAAGATGAATCATTGGAAAGTAGAAAAAAAAAGTATATAGAAAAAAGGAAGAAAAAAGAAGAACAAAGATGAAAAAGAAGAAAACATTATGACCTTGGATTTTGGTCGCTTATCTCCCGGACGCCATGCCACGCGCTTAGAATAGATTACTAAAAAAGTTTTGATATATATATATATACTTTAGAAATATATATAATATATATATATATATAATAATAATATATATATAAATATTATTATTATTATTATTATTATTATATTATTATTATTATTATATTATAATTATATATTATTTATTATATTATTATATTATTATTTATTATTATCTCCGTCCCCTTATATATATATATATAATATATAGTATAATATTACTATATATAAATATATATAATATATTATAATATATATATATATAATAATATATTATTATATAATAATATATATATATATATATATATAATATATATATATATATATATATATATATATATATATATATATATATATATATATATATATATATTTTTATTATTTATTTTTTTTTTTTTTATTATTATTATCGAGCGAGCTCTCCTGTAAATGACTACCACATTTCTACCTTGTATATTCAACGGTCCGTTAGCACAAGGGAATAAAGTGCGAAGTCTTAACTCTGCGATAGAGAGTTCGTATCTCGGCGGCGAGAGGCACTGAATCGTATTCCAGATATTTTTTGTATGAAGGCGCGCGAGCGAGCGAGCGCTCACACGTCACAGAGTATTCAAGAGCAGCAGGCAGGCAGCGCTCGACCTCGCGGACGGTTCAACCTGTGAGCCAACGGGCGCTGGTCCCCCGCAAGGGGACACCCGGGAATGCGCGGGAACCCCGAAAACATTAAGTCCCACTTCAAAGTGTACTTAATCCACTTCCAAGGTACTTAACGCGAGCAAGGTAGGTGTGCAAGTAGCTCATGAAAAGTAGTAGCTTCATGAAAGTAAGTAGCTCATGAAAGTAAGTAGCTCATGTAAGTAGTAGCTCGTTCACGGTAGATTAATAAACCATGTGCGCGCTACGCCGCCACATGGTTAGTTAACTCGTGTAATTAACGCAACATAAGGGGTAGGGGAAAAACAAACATGTATGTGTATCACAATACTTACGCACATACTATGTCACGCACGTACATGGAAATACAATAAAATATAGGTCCCCGGGGTAGCCACCCCACAGGTAAAACGGCTACATAAATGTACACCAAAAGATTAGCCGCGGCCGGAGCCCCCAAAAAAAACGCTCACAAAACGTAAAGAACAGGGGGCGCCGACCCCGCCCCCTTGACCGGGATATGTCATGCCTACTACTATATTGAATATAAGAGTCGACGCTACAAAAAAATGCATAAAATACGATATTTGTTACATACTCTTATATCTTGCCAATTTTAACAAATTCTGAATAAAATGAAATTTGTTTCTTAAATAAATGCAAATTCGTAAGAATATGCTGACCTGCCCAGTTAAAAGTTAAAATCTCCCAAAAAGTAGCCCCTAGCAATGCGCCACTTATAATCATCCAATGCGCCACGTTGCGCATGCGCCACGGGTTGCCACCCACTGCTCAATACGTATTCCTCATTTTATCATTTCTTTTCACACCTTTAAAACCCGCCACTAAGATGTCCACTAACACATTAATTTAGATCATATACCTCTTATTCCAGACCCATAGTCTCACTACTACATTAACACGGGTAACACATTACCCTCATGTAAGACCCTAGCGCAACTCAACACTTAGGCCCTTTACATCCACCAAACGATTTAAACTGCACCAGCCACCTTTCGTGCCATTCACAATTTTCCTGCTACACTCTGCATTAATCCGCTCCCATTTTCATTCAACATATATCCCAAATATTAAAACTCGAAACTTTTTCCAGCTGCTCAAACATCTAACATAACTTCACACTGAGTCTGTCCTCACTCACACCATAACCTTACTCTTATCTACGTTACTTCAAACCCTTCTTTTAACACACCCTACCAAATCTCTCTATATCCTCTCAAACTCTCTTCATTCGCACACAAAACCAAATCATCCGCATATAATAGGTTAGGAATCCTTCCACTCTCAATCCATTCTCTATTCATTCTACTCTATCCTTGTCACCCCCTTACCTCAATTCTTTCATAAAACTCATCCTATACAGATTGATTGCCAGAAGACATACCACATCCCTGTCACACTCCGCTATTAATATTAAATAATCACTTTCGACTCTATTTTTCTTACACACGCTTCACATCGTCATACATACTTTTTCTATTTCAGAAGCTTACCACCAACCACCATATCACTACACCTGCCATAGATTCCCTATAAACCTATTATTACGCCTGTTGCAAATAATAAATCCTAAATACAATTTATTCTTCTCCTCCCTCATTATCCAATCATTTGTTTCAATGGTAAAGATTTGATCCACACCCCCTCTACCACTCCTCAAAACGCACCTTATTCTTCCCCAAATTAGTCTTCACTCATCGACGCACTCTTCGAAAACAATTTTATACTTTAAATTTACACTCTCAAATAAAACTAAAACCTTTATTATTTACCAGTTACCTTTTTCCCCTACCCTTATATAAGTACAATTTGACCTCCCCAATCCTCGACTATACCCTCCATAAACGTTTTGCTATACAACTTCCAAATCCAAGAATCACCATCTCGCCCCTATATATATATATTTATATATATATATATATATATATATTATATAAATATATATATATATATTATTATATATATATTATATATCATATATAAATAAACTATATATAATATATATTTAAATTTAATTATAATATTAATAGCCCCTGCCATCTTTCTATATAAAATACGCATATTCTCGTAGAAGATATTCAGCATCGCGAAAGAATATACATAATGATGAGATTAGAAGCGTACTTAAGAAGTATTGCGTTTTTCCTAAAATGTTCAAACAGTGTAGAAATATTAGTTGTTAATTAAAATACTCTCCAAGTATTATGAAGATTTATTGTAACGGGGTATATGTTCAGTGTGAGTGACGATATCTGTGACCAAATAGATTGAGTTGATTGTCACTCTGTGAAAAATGACCGAAACCACATATTTCTCTAGTGTGAAAACCTGTTTTAATAAAAATTTAAACTTCTGATACAAAAATTTATCGAGCTGGTTATTTCATATAATTTTCAGCATTTACGAATTATTATTGATGAACTGCTACTGAAAAACGACCGAGTTTGTAATGTCTCCGGATAGAAGTGCAGACATTTTGAAATTATGTAGAAGGGAAAGAATTTGCTTTTGTGTGTTAAATTTAAAAATATTGTTGTGTGTAAACGGTATTGGTTCAGCAAATTGAATGACAACATATGATTGTAGTTAATCGATTGACTAAAGATATTTGCAGAGTTTCAAGGACAGCGAGGTCGTGCCGATGCATAAAGAGTGTTAATTTATTAATGTTGGTACTCTCTGTGATGAGATAACGATGGTTTTTGAATTAGTAAATAAAGTAAATCCTAATATGTCTTGTTAAAATAAGAGGTATAATTCACCTAAAATAGTTTAACCAAATTAGTTTGTGTTAACGAACGCTGTTTAATAATATGCTGATAAAGGATCTATGAAAGCGTGCTAAAAGTTGATGCGCTTATATCAGTAAGGAGAATTTTCACGATTAACACCCCGGAATTTATAAGTAAGTCTAAAGTTATGTACGATTTTCCTAAATTTCAACATTTGAAATTATTTGGTAAATCTTTAAAATGAGTTTTTTAACTGGTTATTTTTCTAGAGAGAGAGCAAAGTAAATCACGTAAAAAGGAAATAAAAATAGAGTGTATGTTCAAATGTGAAACGTTGTGTCAAGTGTGTCTAGAGGAAGAGCAGGAAAGAGATGAGATTAAATAGTAATTAGTGTTTACCGGGTTCTTAATATGACTGTATATAGTTCAGGAATGAAAAGTGCAATAATGAGGTGGTGGGGTTATGTGATTACCAATAGGACGCTGAGGAGTAATTTCATTCCCTATATGAGAAAAAAGACATAGGTCATAGTCTAAATAGAAAGAGATCAAAAGTTAGAGCAGTGTACTAGGAGAGATGTAGCGCTTTTTTCTCAATTGTTCTCTCCAGAATTAGAAATAAAGAACTCTATAAGAGACATGTAACTGAATTGTATGTACGCGTGACAATAATGGTATACGATTTGAAAATATGTTAAGGTAGAAGGTGTGTCACCAAACCTTGGACCGAGATTTTAATACTAAACCAGCAATGAGCTCTCCTGATCGAGAGCATTATGAGCTAAGGATCGCCCAATGTGTTTCCATTGAAGATGCCCCAATTTCAGAGAGTAGAGCAGAAAATACTTAGAGGGGGAAGTGTCTCTATTCCTAATCGAATATTTAGGGTTCCCCAAGAATAGTTATTAAAAAAGGTTGTATTATAATTGACGTTTTTTAGAATGAAGGGCAGAGTTTCGGTCCGGGGACGAGAATATCTTGTTTTTATATATCTCCAAAGATACTCTTCAATCCTCGAGTCGGGTTTGATAAATACCACTGTGTATCTCTCCAATTAATAAAAAATTATAACTGCTTATAACCACTATGACTGTCTGTTTTCTTAGGAAAAATTAAATCAACATTTAGCGTAGATGTGAATCAGAATATGTGCTTTAAATATGTAGCGATTTTCCTAAATTTTCAAAACATTTGAAATTATTTGATTAATCTTAAAAATTGAATTTTTAACGGTATTTCAGCATTTTGAAAAAATAAATGTGTTTCATTAAAATGCAATTATCAAAGAAAAGCAGAAAAGAGAAATTTATTAATTTGTTTTAAGTGTCTAAATATGACAAACTGTTTCATAATAAAGGAAAATTATATTTGTTATTATATACCAAATATTTCTATAGTTGTGAAAAAATTACCTGGTTTTAATTAGAAATAGAAAAAAATAATTTTAATATTTTTTATTTATATAATAAAAATAAAAAAAATAAAGAACTATTTATTTTAATTATATTTCATTATTTAAAGAAAAATAAATATTAGTTTTATAAATATCACCAGGTGCTGTTCTCTCTCGCTCTTTTTTTGATATTATCGAGGAAGAAGCCGCAAAGTTTTTTCCTACTCTGTCCGGTGGTCACCCACGGAGTGAATTCCTCGATGGGCCCCTTTTGTCCACTAGAAATGCAAGTCTCCAAAAAAGCGAGTAATGAGATGAGTGAAATATTACATATAATATATCCTCTAGAGTATCTAAATAATAATTATTGACGTCTTTCTTACATGTTAGAATTATTACCAAATATTTAGTATGTCAGTTTATGATGAGCTATCAACTAAAATAATATCATTAGTTAAAATGAAAAAAACCATATATATATAAATAAAAAAAAATTTTACACTCTCCATAAACACAATATAACAAAGTGGCTCTTTTTAACTTAGAAAGATATAATGTCCAATCATTACAAATTCATAGAACATCTTAACCAATGCAATTATAGTGTAGATAATTATTCGGCCTAATAAACAAAGTATATACATTGGAGTAACTCGTCTTGGAGTTAATGCAATAAAAATTGAGTCCTATAACGTGTTTTATTGTTGGCTCCGAGTTTCTCCCCAAATATACAAGCGAAATGCATATCTGAATAAAATACATGAGTAGGTAATGCTCAATCGCTAGTTGCTATTTCCTAAGAGAGAAATGAGCAGCCCGATTCAGTGAACGTTGAGGCAGGATAGTTTTAGGTGTCGTAAAATTAACGTTTGTTGTTAATGGAAATATTTCCCTTTATTATGTTGTTTAAAAGATGGTAAAAAGGATTTAATGGGGCCAAAATGCCTTTGCCCTATTTACAAAATATTTCTAAATATTGAGTGTGAATACTCTGTTTTAATAAAGAACCCAGAAAACTCTAACAATTCTGATAAAATTAACTGTTAGGTAATTTCTTTTAAATATTTGACAATTAACAAATTTAGTAACTTTGTCTTAAAAGCGCTTTATGGTTTAATCTTAAATTCCACCATTGTGTATTTAGTTAATGATTGTTATGGTAAATCTTAAAAGTGTGTTTTTAACGGTATTTTGTGCAGTTGAAAAAAATAATGTGTTTCATTGAAATGCCAATTTCAAAAAGCAGAAAAAGAGAGAAATTATAATTGTTTTAGGTGTCTTAAATTAACGTTTTTTAACTAAATTTCGATATTTATTATTTGTTAATATATACCAAATATTTCTAAAAATTAGTAATTAGTGTTTAGAAGCAATCTTTGTATTTAGATAAAAAAAAAAATGTACTTCTAAAAAATACTGACTTTTTGCATATATAAATATTTCACAATTACAAATTTTATTGAATCTTTTCTTAAATGTTGCAATTGATATTGCATTGATATTATTACAATTGATATAACAATATCATGCTGTTATTGCAATTGTTTTTGATGTATATTTATACGAGGTATTTTTCAGCTATTTGAAAATAATAATTGAGTGTTTCAATTTGAAAAGCTTATATTTTCATCTTAGTCGATTATAGCAAAGAGCCGTCTGATGGTGGAAGTTTGAAGCAAGCTTTGAATCGCTTCAAGAAATGGAAAGATAATTTACAAACGGTCGTAATTCGAAAAGCCCAATATATTATAATAAACATTTATCGACTTTATCAAACCACTTATCTTACTTGGTGTGAGTTATTCCTTGCCAATAACCTAAAGAAATTGTAATCCAACAAATAAAATTCTAGACTTATCTAAACTTATCGACCTCCTGTCTACCGTCTTTTCCAAATCTATGTCTATACTAATATATTTAGAACTCTATAACCCTAACAACTGAGCAGTGGCTATATCGCCTCTGAGATTCTATCAACAAGTTTGGAATGTGAACATTACTCATTAGATGTTCCGCTAGACTCACTAATATTAATACGCAGAATTGAATTCGTATAGAATATCTGTCTAAGAGCGTGATAAGTTGAGTGTTCGAAGCATATTAAGATCAAAAAATGCAAGAATGTAGCTTTCACATTGAAAAGATGGCAATTTACAGAGAATCCAAAGCGAGAACGTGAAATGGTAAGAATATATAAAAATTAAGTGTATTATTAACAGCTGCGCTACGTGCAAACTAGCACTTGAACAGCCCTTAATTTTTATTATCAACCAATGAAATCCACCTTTCCCAGAACAGCACCCCTTGTGCTACTAGGGCATCGTAAAGGTGGTTTTACTGTTCTTATTTTTTGTATTAAAATCCCTCATTACGCAAATAACACTCCACCCCGCCGACATAAACCAATATGAGTACAAGAAAAAAACCACCAAACATCGTGTTCTTCACGAGTAGATTGTCGTTGGTAATCTATTTGGAAACTTAGTGCACAAATGCACACACAAACAAGATATAAAGTCTTGTCTTATGATGTAATCTTCGATCCCATGCCCAAATAATAGCACAGAGATGTTGAAAAGGAGATATCGTCATAAATAACCAAGTAAGCGCCACTCCTTTCCGCCTAAATATTTTTCGATAAACACTCTAATAAACTCATTATTTGTAAACTCTTAAAATTGCGCAGAAGTGATGTTTTGAACGGAGCGGTGATTTCAAGGTCAATCGTTTAGAATATTGAGAGAGAAAAAAAGTATCGATCGGTACGTTCATTGAAATGCTATTTACTGACTTAACCAAAAGAACTCCCAAGTTTTTAATGTGAGAGACTCTATTAAAAGCTCTCTTACGCCCTGATCCTTAAACACGTTTTGACGGGTTTTGTGAATGTATATCACCTATAATCATGTAATATTTGTTGTGTTTTAATTATATACCAATATAAATTTTAAGTTAGTTTGAATTAGACAAAAACGTACCTGTATATAAATAACGATTAACAAAAAAGATGTGTAAGTAGAAAAACTCGTAAAAAAAATTGAGCGCTTTTGTTACATGTG
>JABUQX010067074.1:0-2500 GCA_015478945.1 Trachelipus rathkii | reverse complement strand
CTCCAAAGAGATCGTGAGTATTCTATTAGATATTACAACACTGTACAGAAAAAAATCCGGTAAACATGTCTACTGCAGATACACAGTCGTATTTTGGTGTTATCGAAGAATCGGCGTGATCAAACAAGTAAACATTTGAGAATTCAAGTATGTATAATTGAAGAAAAGGCGCACAAAAACCTCTCAACACACACCCACACCACACAATGCAATCCACGCAACAGCCACCCAAGGCTACGATGGCCGCTCTAAATGAGTGACAGTACACTGACTACGAAAGAATTAAAAAATATATTCCAACAGCTGAGTACGTACATTGTGCAGCACATAAACCTGAATCTTGTGCTAAATGATTCAGTCTCTAACCATTACCGAGTCTCAATTTTAATATTGTTCAGCAAAACTATGTTTTCTTTAGGGAAGTTTACCCCGCGGAGTTTACCCGTTTGCAAGCTTCTCAACAAAAACAACTAGAAGAGAACTAGCAAGGAAAAAAGATTATCAAAAAAGTTGTGTCCGACAAGATGGGCATCACGAAATGATTGCCTTTTGGCATTGAAACAAAACTTTCAATGTGTAATGAAGTGTCTAAAGAAAATTATACTGTCTAGTCACAATAAACAGGAAGTAGAAGCGGCCCTCGTCATTAGGAAACATCTGGACTCCTTTCAGTTTATACTAATGATCACCCTTCAAAACAAAATTCTTAAAAACATTAGCAGAGCTTCTGAAAGTTTAAAGTAAGTCAGGGATCTTCATAAAGCATGTTTCTTCCTGAGTCACGCCAATGAAGAATTACAAACATTGAGGAGGAAACTTCTCCGAATTCTCCTTGAAGCAAAGCCAATTTGCACTTACAGGAATATTCATGTGAACTAAAAACAGAAAGCAGACGAACTGTTTAAGCTTTTTGATAATAGCATCGGACTACAGAATAGACAATCCTTTGAAAATATTGAAAATTAAATAATAAATTTCCCCCAATTACATCACTTGATATTGCAATTAATCAGATCAAAAATAGACGGTTAGTTTACGAACGTTGCAGAAACTTTTCATTTGGAACCAAAAAGCTTAACCAAACGACTGAGAAGAAATTCAGAAAAAGAAGCTCCTAAGCAAATACCCCAATGACATTACTTGCAATCTAATTTCTGAAGTGTTATTATTTAGAAGTTTATTAGGTAAAGAAATCGATACGAAAAGAAATAGCAGAGATATTGCCCGACTACTTATCGAAGAAAACAGCTTTCTGTTAAGTAGCTTTCCCGAACTAATAGCAACAATACAACTATATTTTACTCTACCAGTTACAACACAACGCGAGAAAGCTTCTCAAAATTAAAACTTATAAAAAATTTACTTTTGAAAATACTATGAGCCAGTCAAGACTGAGCGACTTTTTGGGCCAATCTGAGTAGCGAGCAAGAAGAAACACGAGCCAATAATAGTTGACAAGCCAGTCAACGTATCCTGTCCGTTTCAAAGAGGCGAAGATAGGGAAAAATTGTAAAGAAGGGTAAAGTATAGTAATATGATAGAGATATACCAAAATATATTTATCGTATTTAGTGGTGAATAATACCTGGTTAATTAAATAAGAATAAAATATTTAACTTCTAAAATTTACGTCTTTTTCTTAAATTTCATTACGAATTTAGAAATTATTACATTACATTTTCCTTAAATTTTCAACATTTGAAATTATTTTGGTTAATGATCTTAAATTTGAGTATATTTTACGGGGAAATTTTAGCATTTGATAAAAAATAATTGTGTTTCATTAGTGAAAATGCAAGTCAAGAAAAGCCAGTTAGAAAAAGCGAATAATTTATAATGTATATTTAACGTCGTGCCTTAAATTAGTCTATTTTTTAATGAAATTTTCATAGACATTAAATATTGTTTTTGTAAGAGTAAACCATGGGCAGATACCAGAAGTGATATATGGAAATTCTTTATGAAGCCCTCTCGTGAAAAGACACGCGGGGTGATTAGTTCTAGATGTAAAATAAAATATGGATAAAGAAAAAGTTTATATACAATCTCATAAAATTTACGCTTTTTTCTTAAATTTTCATCATTACAAATTTATAGAACTCTTAAAAAAAAGTACGATTTTTCCTATTTCAACAATTTGAAATTATTTGGTTGTTAAATCTTAAAGTTGAGTTTTTAACTAGGTAGTATTTCAGCATATTTGAAACTTAAATAGTAATATGATCGTATTCATTTGTAAAAATGATATAATATTACAATATAAAAGACAGAAAAGAGAATTTAACTTATAAATTGATTTTTAGAGTTAGATCTTATTAAAATTAAGACTTTTTTAATTGAATATAGGGCATAATTCCAGATATTATTGGTTGCTTTGCTATATACCAAGAATATTCATTAGTTGTGAAAACCTGTTTTAATGAAAAAAAATTATAACTTCTAAAATTACGCTTTTTTCTTAAATTTTCACATTACAAAATTTAGAAGTTTTAAAAAAAAA
>JABUQX010067073.1:15000-17500 GCA_015478945.1 Trachelipus rathkii | reverse complement strand
TAAACTATCCACAGCCCTTCCATTTGCTGCGCCTCCTGCTCTCTCTTTCCAGATCAGAAACCTCTGCTTGCCCTTGTTAAAGGCATCATCTTGTCTCACATTACGAATCCATTAGAATGTTTACCGACAAGTATAAAACATGGGACGGCGTGGGCACGTCTTCCATCTTTCCTGAACGCAACCTCTTCCATCCCACCCCCATAATGCTTCAATTTTTCTGCAGAACTAGTGGCTATACATACTCTTCTCTCATCTCTCTCTCTCTTCTCTCTCTCTCTCTCTCTCTCTCTCTCTCTCTCTCTCTCTCTCTCTCTCTCCTCTCTCTCTCTCTCTTCTCTCTCTCTCTCTCTCTCTCTCATTTTATTCCTTAATCAAGACCACCCTTATGTCATTTATTGGGATTCCTTAAGAGCACTTCAGGTACTCAAAGTCCCCTACTCTAAAAACTTAATGGTATCTGCTGTACAACAATTTCTCCGGGTCCTCCACTTTCGCAAGAAACGATTTACACTTTGTTTGAACCCTCTCTCACATAAGGGTGACTGGCAATGAAACTGCTGACAGAGAGAATAGAGTGGGCCTCCTCCTCTCTCCATAGCTGTTTTTGGTTCATCCCAGATGATATTCAACAAGTTCGCCTTCTATAAACTGAATATTATCCTGTTCTTCGACAAGGTTTACGATCTTGCTGGCAGGAGTGCTGGATGAATTTTCAGCGAGGGGCAAAACTTAAAAGTATAAAGTTTGATATTGGCGAATGGTCTTCCTATCGCCAACAAAGTTGCTTGCAGGAGGTGATCTTTGCAAGCTTCCGCATTGACAACACCATTATCAGTAATAGTCACTACATGCCACGGGATCCTCCCCACCTGCAAATTTTGCTTTCACCTCACCACGCAATCTGTTCACCACATTTTCACTGATTGTCCATAACACCTTTTGCAAGCCTATCCTGCGTCTTGTCTGAATCTTCCAACTTCAATACTAGATCAATATATTCCTACCTTCAAGAACTGAAAATTTTGTATGACAAACCTTATTAGATATGCATTAAAATAATAATATTAGAACCCACCCATAGAGTTGGTTACCAACTTGGCGTGGCCACTAATTTGTGTGTCGTGTTGGGTCCTGTACATCCACTCAAAAAAATATATATTATTAAACTTTTAACCCTTTATATTTTTATTTCTTTTCTAATTTTAAAGAAAAATGAATAAATAAAATTTCATTAAAATAAAATAGTTACTGTTTGTTTGTAAAATTTTTACATTCCTTAATTAAAAATATGTTTTTAAATTTTATTCTCAGTTTTAGAGATACATGGAATGTTTTCATCCCTCTATTAAAATTTCATTTTGAAAAACAAAAATAAAACATTAATTCAAAAAGTTTCGTTCATTTTTTTCATTTGTTTTCGTTAAAATTATTCCAAATAAATTGTGTACAAAACATTAATTGTGAGGAACTTTGCTCACTATGTAAATATTAAAACCAAATGTAAATTAATGGTGGAAGGTTAAGTTTATATATATATATATATATATATATATATATATATATATATATATATATATATATATATATATTATATATATATATATATTATATATATATATATATATATAATGATGGCTTTTCGTTAAATTTATATAGTGTAAACTTTTTTAGCAAAAGTGAACCGACAAGAGATATATTTTCAGTGTCCGAAGTTTTGAATCATTCTAATGTTTGCATAATTTTATTTTTTTCATTTCAAGCGTAACAAGATTTCACAATCTTTTGTTGTTGATGGACATGCACGATAGTCAATAGGTTAATTGAAATGGTTTTTGCATACACGTAAATATTATTAAAATTCATTACACGATATTTCATTTGCTAACTGCTAAATATAGATTGTTTAAATTTCTGAGCATACATACAGGGTAAGTCGGGAGGAACGCACCAAACCCCGGGAGTATATTGTACACATATTTGTATGACTAAAAATGCAAAGGTTGTAATCAGATTTTCATTTGTTTACGAATTACAGTGTTTTAAAGGTCTATGTTTAGCCCTGCTCAGGTACACCTCTTTAAAAATAAAAACAAAAAAACAAAAACAAAAATAGTGTAGCATTTGATAAACAATATATACAAGGTTTCATTTATCAACGATGCACCTGTCAGCTATGAATTAGTTTATGTGAGAACCGTGATAGAGGTGATAAACAATGAAACATCAATTCAAATATGAAATATGCGAATATGATGTTTCTTTATTGTTTTTGCCATGGGAATGCCACAGCTACGGTTGAAGACTATAGACAACGGGTTTCACATAGTAGAACTCTGGATTAAAACGTATTTATCAAAACCTTCGGCACATTGTGTAGATCCGGTAAGCTTTCAAGTAAGCACATCGCATCTGAACGTGCCCGTAGATAAGATTAAATGAGGTAAAAGGCATCCCTGAAATAGTGGAACTGAGCTCCATAACTAGATCACGAAAAAGTGCA
>JABUQX010067073.1:0-10000 GCA_015478945.1 Trachelipus rathkii | reverse complement strand
CTATTATACCTCCTCACCAAATAATATTATATATATATATCATAAATAATATAGGTATTCAATACCTGTTATGAAAATCAACTTTATTTACAATTTCAATATATAATAATCATATATACTAATAAAACTCATATAAACTTCAATACTCACTCAACATAACTAAACGTACACTACTCATATATATAATATATATATATATATACTATATAATATATATTATATACTATTTATATATATATATTATACTTAAATATATATATATATAATATTATATATATATATATAATATATATATATATATATATATTATCCCTATATATATATATAATATATATATATATATATATATATATATATATATATATTATAATATATATATACCGTATAATATATATTATATATAATTATATATATATATAGTATATTATATATATAAATAATATATATATATATATAACTTATATATATATATATATATTAATATATATATCAGGTTATTTCCCCTTTGATCTTACTCCAGAGCAAATTTTGAAGGGAAATTTAAACAAGAGAATATAAATATCCCGTTTAGTTTTTGGATTATCCTTATATAAAAAAAGCACATTTAAATGTATTTTGAACCTTCAAACCATAGTCAAATATACCTATCACTCACTAAAAAAACGAAATAATATAATAACTCAGACCTATATAATAACCTAAAAATAAATACACCATATATATATATAATATATATATATTTAATATATATTATCGTATAGTATATAAACTACTATAAAAACATTATATATAATATAACTATATATACTATATAAATTATATACTATAATATATATATATATATCATCATATATAATATATATATATATATAATATATTTTAATAATATAAATAATATAAATAAAAACGACAATAGCTACAGGGAAAAGACTACACGCACTCTCTTAATAGAGCAAATGGATCACACATTCTACGAGACGCGCACACACCGCTAAAAGAAAAACATCCAACAACAAAGCTACAAGAAGGAAATATAAATTTTTGAACTAGAGATAAAATATATGCCAATAAAGCGCACACACCATGTCACCAAAAAAAGGAAAAAAAAAATAATTGTCTCTTCTCTGCGCGGGAAACCAGACTCTGGTCTGTTTCCTGTTGCAAAATATACTAATATAAATATATATATATTAATATTATATATATATATATATATATACCACCCTATATACCACACCTAAAACCGCCTATAATATATAAAATACCCCTCCAGCTCATAATACTTACATCACATACTAATAACCAACTGGATAGTATATACTATATCTTTCTGTAAAGTTATAACAAACAGAGAACTATAGGAGAGACGAGAGAGCCACGAGCACAAACCGAGGGGAAAGTTCCATGACGAAGTCAGGACAGACGGCAGAAGAGAAAGACCCACAGCGCACAAAATACAAAGAGCAGCGGGTTGGAGACTCCCCGGGGGGGGGACACATCAGCTCCAACCCGTAGGTCCCCGGAAGGCCGAGATACCCCCGAGCTCCTGCCAACGAAGAGGTATACCCTTGGGTATCCTCGTTAGGTAAAAAACAAAACAAAATTTACTAGAAAAACATAATAATATTATAACGAAGTAAACGCTATAAAGTCCTCCATATAGGCTTTTACTCATATTACAAACTAACATATTTTTTTTTTACCAACAATTGTCATTCAGAGACACAGACAGACCAAAATAGGGGTGATCTGAGATTTTATCTGCATTCCATTGCATCTAAAATAGTATTTGTTATTTTTTTTTTTTTTGTTTTTACGCAACAATATATTTGGACTATTCACATTAAACCCTCCTGTTTAATTATATTGCATTAGTTGGAAGAGAAACTCACATACAAAAAACAATCATCGAAAAATCAAATATCATACAAAAGATAAATGTCCACCGGTTATCAACCACGCAGTAGAATGCAAGCTATGCGAACTACGCATAAACCTAGCATAAATACAAAGACGATCAATAAAATCACATTATAATAAGTAAACCGCCAAATTTTAATCTCGAAAATAGTGGAGTTTTAAAAAAAAAGGCCAAGAACGTCTCTTTTATAAAATCTATTAACATAAAAGTCGTAAAAGGAATAAAAGTATTATCAACACTTCAATGATCCAATTTGGATTAGAATTCCCAAAGCTTTGTTATCGGAATTACATGAAGGGGAAAGAGATGCTTTAATCTTGGATCAATTATATATATATATACTATATATATATATATATATATATATATATATAATATAATATAAGATATATATACTATATATATATAATATATATATATATATATGTATAATGTATTGGGAAGTACACAAAATTGCTCTTTATTTTTTCATTCTACTAGTAGGTGTTTTTTAATTAATATATATATATATATATATATATATATATATATATATATATATATATATATATATATTTTTATATATATATTTAATAAATAATATATATATATTATATACTAATTATATATATATATATATATATTATATATATATTATATATATATTATATATATATATATATATATATATATATAGAAAGTAAAGCCCTTGGATTAAAATTTTTCATTTATTTAGTTACACAAAAAACAAAAAAGACACATATTGATTAAAAAACAGATTCTTCACAAAAATAATTTAAAAAAATAATTAAAAATTTACAAAGTTGCGAGCTTTCGTCTCCATCAGGGAGACCTCTTCAGGCAAAGGAACAACACATCTGAAAACTGCCAACGTAGAAAGCACCTATTGTTAGTTGGTTATCTTCTTCAGAGATTTTTGGAAGTATCTTGAAGACTTCATATATTCATTTTGTAAATGGTCTAATTTTACCTCACCAGGTTGTTTATTAAAATTTTTCGAATTATAGATACAGAATGATTCCAGGACTCTTCTTGCTTTTGTATTGGTAACATTTCTAATGTTTTCCATATTGTCGGTGATAATAAGGTGATTAAAGGATCTTCTATGATATGTAAGAGCTGAATTAATACTGTCTTTTTCTAAGTCTGCCAAAGTGTTGTCTTATCTTCTCATGAAAAGTCCATAGGTTTCACCTACATATATTTTTTTCACGGATGTACAAGGTATTTGATTATACGACAGCTGACAGAAAAACATTTTCTTTACATCTCTAGGGGTCTAAAAGTAATAGTTTTTCGCAGAAGAACATTTAACGAATTGGAAAGGCGACTACACTAAGCACAAAAAACAAATAACTCTATCAGCGCAAAACATCCTATTTTATAATACACTTAACTGTACCACAGTCGCCGAACAGACCACCAAACCAACACAAGCTATGGCGCTACGCACACACACAAAGAAATACTCTAACACACACAACTCGTGCGCACGCAATCAGCCACTCAACACACCAATACTTCTACGCCTATAATCTCACTATGTAACAGCTCTCGCACTCAACATCACATACAGCCGAACACACATTGAGGACGACACATCCATACCCCCAACAATAAGACAGGCATAGGTACCACAGATCAATTAATATACCGCAATAAACCAATTTGACTTTACGATTCAGTACCAAGTGCCGCGGCAAACCACAGATCGCCGAGGCACACAGACAGGACAGAAATACACCGCAGCACCAGAAGTATGCCCATTAATTGATAGAATTTTGGCACACCAAGCCCACGCCCGCCCCAGCAAGGGAGACACACCCCCAGCAATAACCATAACACCAAACCCCACAACCAAACATACAGCACATGCCCGAACAGACCAACACCGACACAGCGAAATGACCATTATGACAAAATCAACGAAGAAAAGAAAAACAAGCACAACACCAAGATAGAGGCCTTCACATGTCAATAAGCGCAAAGAAAGTGCTGATGACTAACACAAAACTGAAACCTAGATACAGCTATCTAACAGAACAAGGTAGGGAATTATTGGAAGGATTTTCTAACGTGAATTGAATGGAAGGATGCAATGAATTGATGAAATTTAAGACTTCTTGTGTATTTGTATTATGTGGAAGTGCTACAAAAACATCGTCCACGTATCTGAGCCACAAACTGTTATTAAGTAACGGATTAGAAAGGATGTGAAAATGCTCGGTCAACTCCATATAAATATTGCTTAAAATTGGAGAGAGGGGTGAACCCATGCTAAGTCCAGATGTTTGGGTATAAAACTGACCATTAAAAACGAAAAAATTATATTGAAGGGAGAGATTGATAAGTTTTTTAATAGTTTGAAAAGGGAATGACAAATTGTAATTGTTTTCAGTAATGTATCTTTCCAAAAGGTCTAAGGTGAGAGGGATAGGTACTGACGTAAACAATGAAACGACATCAAAGCTTAAAAACTTATGAGAAGCAGGATTTAATAATTTGGTGCGTGATATGAAATCTTCAGAGTTTTTTAAATGGGAAGTGGATATATTATTGATTAAAGGTTTCAATTGATTTGCTAGCCATGAAGATAAATTATAAGTGATACTATTTATATTGGAAATAATCGGACGTAAGGGAGTATTATTTTTGTGAACTTTCGGGAGTCCATAGAATTGTGAGGGAGAGTTCATATATGAGGTTAGATTATTCAATATATCTTCGTGATCTTTAAAGATGTTTTTAAGAGCAGAGTTAAGCTGATTTTGAAAATTATTCAGGGGGTTTTTGTTTAAACGTGAATAAATATTGTTGTCATTTAAAAGATCGTAGCATTTGTTAATGTATGTATGGACTCCCGAAAGTTCACAAAAATAATACTCCCTTACGTCCGATTATTTCCAATATAAATAGTATCACTTATAATTTATCTTCATGGCTAGCAAATCAATTGAAACCTTTAATCAATAATATATCCACTTCCCATTTAAAAAACTCTGAAGATTTCATATCACGCACCAAATTATTAAATCCTGCTTCTCATAAGTTTTTAAGCTTTGATGTCGTTTCATTGTTTACGTCAGTACCTATCCCTCTCACCTTAGACCTTTTGGAAAGATACATTACTGAAAACAATTACAATTTGTCATTCCCTTTTCAAACTATTAAAAAACTTATCAATCTCTCCCTTCAATATAATTTTTTCGTTTTCAATGGTCAGTTTTATACCCAAACATCTGGACTTAGCATGGGTTCACCCCTCTCTCCAATTTTAAGCAATATTTATATGGAGTTGACCGAGCATTTTCACATCCTTTCTAATCCGTTACTTAATAACAGTTTGTGGCTCAGATACGTGGACGATGTTTTTGTAGCACTTCCACATAATACAAATACACAAGAAGTCTTAAATTTCATCAATTCATTGCATCCTTCCATTCAATTTACGTTAGAAAATCCTTCCAATAATTCCCTACCTTTCTTAGATACACTAGTCAGTTGGCAGCATTCATCACATTTACAATATACCATTTACAGAAAACCTACTTTTACTCCTAATTATATTCATTGGTTTTCTCATCACTCCAAAAATACAAAAATTGGCATACTTTCTTCTCTATATCTACGTGCTTTCCGCATTTGTTCCCCACCTTTACTGAAAAACGAAACAAATTATTTACATAAAACTTTTACCACCTTATTATATCCCAATCACATTATTGATCAAGCGTACAAAAAAAGCTAAAAGGAGTTATTATGGCTCCAAATCCCTCCAAAAAACAAAAATATTCTTCTTTTTCTACCCAACTCATCCCACTAAATCAATATAAAAAAATTTGCCTAAAAATTTACTCTTATACCTCTACTCCAAATACTAACTCTAACTACTATTCCTAGACCCCCCTACAAATGTAAAGAAACAAGTTCTCTGCTCAGCTGCGTATATCACAAATTACCCTCGCTCAACCTTGCGCACAACAAAACTACCTATGTAGGCGAAAACGCTCACTGGACCTCTTTCAGAAGAAGCAAACACCAAACATGAAGGAACATATAAGATACAAAAAGACAGCGATACAATTCAGCTCCATTAACACTCACTCATAGCAAGCTCCTGTAATCACCACTCTCATAATCACGCACACAATATGGACACCACACTTCAGCAAACTCGCTCTCACAAATACACAAAGCAAGAAAAGCGTCTGGATCAATTCACACGCTATCTATGAATGATACGACAATACTCTTCAACTCAAACCGGTCGAAACGTAAAAATAGACAATTACCAAACCGAGACCACACGAATATGAAGGTCTAACACACGCGATCACTCTCAAAAAAATCTACCTCGACAGCACAGATAACCCAACTTACACAAATAGGATAGTGATAACGTCATCGGGTTCAACATTCTGTTCGATCTCTTGCACATAGAGAAGCTACGTCTCCCTGATGAGACGGAAAGCTCGCCAACTTTGTAAAATTTTAATCTACTTCTTTTAAACATTCACTTTATATGTGAAGGAATCTGTCTCTCATACACAAACTGCTCGAAGATTATATTTGCTTATAACTACTGGCCGGTAAAACGAACAATAAATAATTATATAACACTCAAGAGGGCAGAATACCTCGTCTCCCTATATAAAATATAATACTGCGTTTAAGTAGTTTTTTTCACTCATATAAATACTATACAAACACCCACAAATACTCCTCAACAATACTATATACTTATATATAATATCTTATATATATTACTTAAATAGTATATATAATATAATATATATATACTATATATATATATATATTTATCTATATATATATAATATATACTATATATATATATATACATAATATATTAATATATATAATATATATATATATATATATATACTATATATATAATAATTTGACTACTATATATATATATATATATATAATATATTATATTATATATAGTTATAATATATATATATATATGTTATATATATATTATATATATATATAATATATATATATATATATAATATATATATACTAATATACTATATAATATAATCATATACACACACGTAATATCACTATCATCATCAACCCTAAACCAACCAAACACAGACCCTAGCATACACACTATAATATCAGAACATACATCTCCTCACTATACTCACTCCAAAAATAATAAAACTCAAAATACTACATAAATCATATATAATACAATACAATCACTCATTATAAAACTAATACAACGCATTATTATATAAAATAATAAAATATACTATCACTAAAAAACACACAGCACAAACTATATAACTAAATATAACACTATTACCGATAAAACATTACAAAAAGAAGCCTTCTTAATTATAAAGATTTAAATTTTTTCTTAAATTTCCGAATTCAAATATGAAAAATGAGAATAGAAATTTTTTTTGCTTCTTTCCTTCAATTTTTGTTTAAATATTTTTACCTACTTTGTTCTAAAATAAATAAGCCGCACCTTATATGAAAAAAAATACCTTACATATTTTGATTTCTCTTCCAGAAAAGTAAATAAATAAATAAAATCTGTTGAAAATAAAATAGTTACCCTTTGTTTGCAAAAAATTTCACAGTCGTTAATTTACAAATATATCTTTTCAATTAATTTTTAAACATTTTAATTCTCAATCTCGAGATACATGAAATGTTTTCGTCTCTTTTCGTTATTAATTTTGAAAAAGAAAAAAAATAACATGACTTCAACAAGTTTCATTCCTTTGCTTTGCTCACCCTCATTTTTTTTTTTTTTTTGTTATCGTAGAAATAATTTCAAATAATTATGTTCGAAATAGTAATTCTAAAGAACTTTGTTCAATATGTAAATTTTAGACAACTTAATTTAAAGGTAAAAGAATTATATATATATATATATATATACATATATATACTATACTATAATATTACTATACTTCTCTCAGTCTCTCTAATATACATATATATATATCATATAATATAATATATACTATATACTATCAATATATATATACTATACTATATTACTACAATATACCCTATAATCAATAACCCATCATATATATTTAACATATTATACATAATATACTATATAAATAACTATCTATTATATATACTATATGATACTACAATTATATATCATATATATAATATATTATATATATATAATAGAAATTATATATATATTTAATATATATATAATATATATTATATATTACACACTGGTTCTCTTGCTCAGGTTTCTTGGCCATTTAAAATAATGAAGGGTTTTCGTTAAATTATAGGAAAAGTTTTTTTTTTTTTTTTTTTATCAAAATTGAAATCATTTTAATATCATATTAATGGTTTGATTATATTATATATTTGCGTGAAATAATAAAATAATTTCACAACGATAAAAGATTTGTATTTGTTGGGGGGAACGAAATATCAATTGAAAGGGCTCTACATATACTTTTAAATGAATACATTTGAATTCATGGTCTTTCATTTCCTAAACTGTTATATAAGATTTGCAATTTGCTATTTATACTATATATATATATATATATATATATATATACTATACTATATACTATATAATATATATATTATATATATATATAATATATTATTATAATATATATATATATATATATATATATATACTTAAAGATTTAAATCTTACTATCGTAAAAGTGATGCATTTTTCAAGACAAATATATCAGAACTTTTAACATAGCTTTAAATCAGTTCACAATTTTTTTTCCTTTATCATAATTAATTAATTTTAATCAAGTTTTTATAATATTAAGATATAAAATAAAATTTTGGAATGAATTTGGAAGCTTCAATTTTTAATTTTAGACATTGTAATTGAATTTGAAGATTTAATTAATGTTTGGAAGCCTCATCAGAACGTTCGTACACAAATCCACAAGCTAATACATACACTTCTCTCTCTCTCTCTCTCTCTCTCTCTCTCTCTCTCTCTCTCTCTCTCTCTCTCTCTCTCTCTCTCTCTCTCTCTATCTATCTTATCTTTCTCTCTCTCCTTCTCTCTCTCTCTCTTCTCTTCTCTCTCTCTCTCTCTCTCTCTATATAAATATATATATATATTATATATATATAATATATATATTATATATATATATATATATATATATATATATATATATATATATATATATATATATATATATATATATATGTTTGCACTTCTCGCAGTATTTATAAGTATTGATGATTTTACCCCTAGAGGCAACACAAAATGAAACTATTCAAAAATTAAGTTATTTCTTTTTCACAGTTATTACATAACAACAAACTAATAATAAAGATTTTCACATAAGAGTTTTTTTAAAGATATAATCCGAGCTTTCGCACTCATGTCCGAGCTGCTTCTTCAGGAACTTAATATATGCTTCCTGAAGAAGCAGCTCGGACATGAGTGCGAAAGCTCGGATTATATCTTTTAAAAAAACTCTTATGTGATTAATCTTTATTTTTAGTTTGTTGTTATGTAATAACTGTGAAAAAGAAATAACTTAATTTTTGAATAGTTTCATTTTGTGTTGCCTCCAGGGGTAAAATCATCAATATATATATACTATATATATATATATATATTATACTATTATAAATATATATATATATATAATATATATATATATATATATTATATATATATACTATATATATATATAATATATATATAATGACTATACTTTATATTCGTAAATGAAATTTATAAAGAAATCATTCATAAGAAATAAAAATATTAATACGTATTATTTACATAATATTTATATTCATAAAAATATATGTCATAATATATATTATACTATATATATTATATATATATATATATATATATATATATATAATATACTATATATTATATATACATATTATATATATATATATATATATATATATATATATGTATTGACAAGTTAAAAATTCCTAAAGTACTTGCAAGTACCTTGCAAATTTTCAAGTACAAGTACAAAGACAAGTACACCTGGTTTTAGAAAATGCAAGTACAAGTACAAGTACTCCAAAAAAATGTACTTAAGT
>JABUQX010067072.1:57500-59165 GCA_015478945.1 Trachelipus rathkii | reverse complement strand
AAATATTTTTACCCATTACTCACCACGGTAAAATAATCTATTTATATTATTTCTCTTTAAAAAAAAACAGGAAGTTAAAAGTAAATTTACCATACCCTGTGATTAACTCTTACGTCGTTTCCTACCAATATATCAAAAAAAAATTAAAAATATTTAAATTAATATATAATATATAATATATATATATATATATAATAATATACTTATATAAATATATAAAATATATTATATATATAATATATATATAGTAATATATAATATAATTATATAATATATATATATATAAATATATAGTATAATATATATATATCACTTATTATTATATTATTATTATATTAATAAATAATATATATAGATATATATTATATGTATATATATATATATATATATAAATATATATATATAATATATATATAATTCGAAAATTTGTTCAAAATTATCATTCAAACGAAGTAGCTGATGTTTAGTGGTATTAATCGGATTGCATTATTATTATTATTATTATTATTATTAATTTATTATAATATATATATATTAATATATGATAAATAAATAAATAATATTTTTAAATTTTATTTTTATTAATATTATATTATAAAAAAATATTCCAAGATGAAATATAAATATAAAATATTCCCTACTGAAAATAGTCAAATAAAATAATTGTCTCTAATTTGTAGATAAACAATCAGGACGAGAAAAAAAAAAAATATACAGAGAAAGATTTTATTATTATTAATTATATTACTTATTATTATAGATATAAATATATATTATTGATTTAATTATATATTATATTATATATATATATAAATAATATATATAATATATTATATATAGTATAGTAATATATATATATATAAAATATATATATAACTAATTATATTTTTTTATAACATATATAATAGTAGACATAAATATGTTTGAGAACATAGAGTATATAGTATAGTAATATATAATATAGTATATATATATAATACTACTATAACAAGATAAATATATAACGAATAAATATATACATATAACATATATAGAATAGAATATATATTAATAATATATAAATATAGTAATAAATATTATATAATATGTTTTACATGATCTCTAACAGCAAAAATGATTTTACTTACCTCTTTTATATTGATGTAGCTACAGTGAATTCATTAAAGTAAATTCTGTTAGCTCTTTCTCTCCTGCAGAATTGAGAAATCACGTTTTGAGACTTTTCAGGGTAGAGAAGAATCTTTCTGGAGTGCACCTTGTGAGTCACATAAATGCTGAAATTCTTAACAAACTAAATGGGACTGTATATCTCATGATTATTTAAAATTTCTAAAAATAATTCATTGATATCGATAGAATGGCTTTCCCAAGATTGGTAAATTTGCATCAATGGATCACGAGCTTGCCTTAAACTTTTTTGAAAAATCACCAAGGAAAAGATAGTCGCAATTGTTTTAATTGTTTCTTCGATTTCTAGCCTTGAACTGTGACAACGTTATTTGACACAAAAGAGCACATTGGCTTACCGTTTCTTTCTACAAAAACGATTTCAAACTTTCATGCTGTATTAGTAATCTTTCGAAACTAGCATAATATTTTTAAGATGATTAGGAGCAGTTGCTGTCACTGTTGATTGAGATTGCAATGTAATGCATAATGGAAGGT
>JABUQX010067072.1:35000-52500 GCA_015478945.1 Trachelipus rathkii | reverse complement strand
ATATATATATTATATTTAAGCTAGCATTATATTATAAATATATAAATATTAAAGTTTAGGTGCTTCTATTGCGACACATGATTAATCAGTTAATATCTTCAATATAATATATCTGGAAAAAAACAATAAAACTAACTTAATTAAGATATTAATTACCAACTAAGATTAAAAACACCAATGCAATAAATGAATGACTTTATAAATCTTCAAGCAATGCATATCTCCTTCCCGCTGGCTTCTTTCTCCAAAAAGTTCTCAAATTGACTCTTATTCAGGCTTCAGCTCTCATTCCCCAATTCTTGTTTGAGATCTGAAAAGACATCTCCAACTAATTCGAAGCGTCTCGCGTTGCTTCCTTGAGAAGAAAGGAATCATTCGAAGGTCAGGGTTGCTCGTTCTTGAGAGACAGGAATTCGAAATGTTGCGGTTTGCTAGATCCTGCTGGGTACATCTACTTGGGTGTGTATAATATACATCTCAAACCCCGATAGACATATTCTTAAGCCTCCTCCACCAGAGCTATATTAAATGAGCTGGGGCATTGCGGAGGCAGTCACGACTAGGTATATATTTGTTGAAAAAGGTCAAACCAGTATCGAGAAGGCAACAGGGAACATAACTTCTGGCAGGGAGTTTTGCTTTCATTTGGCCAAGAGTTCTACACACTGTGAACAAGTCACACATGAATGCGCATCAATTCTTACCTTTGCTGTCCTTCTTCTCTTCTCGACTGCTGTAATCTAGGTACTAGCAGAGGAAGTAAGGGCTGACATTTTCCAGTCTCACAACAATTACTACACGGCATGTCGTTACCAGTCTGGATTAAGAAATTGACCATTCGTATAGCTGTATTTGAACATAATGACACTTCAATTACTCAAATAACAAAATATCTAATATAGTAAATACTAAAAACAGACCACCCACGTTTAACACATTCTGTGAGTTTATAGGAAAAGGCTCTAATATAATAATATATAATATATATATATAGATCAAGTAATTAATAATATATAAATTTATTATATATATATAATATATATTATGTAAATAATATATATATATAATATAATATATATAATATATATATAATATAATAATAAATATATATAAATAGTATAAATATTATTATATAATATTATATATATATATATCATTATTTTATATATATGTATTTAAGGTAATCAGTTTCCTGCAAAGATTCCCAGGAGGTCATCATATCTTATGCGTATGAAATTTGATAATTGTCTGTTCCTAGGAAACCGTAATTTTTATTATGAAACAGGTTGACCAAAAAAGGAACTAAATCCATAGCAATTTATTATAATCCAATTATTTTAATATCAACCGTTTCGACAGTCTTATCACCGTCTTCATGATTCGTAATATGCATAAGCACAATAAAAAGAACAAGAAGTTTAAATTAAAAATAAATGAATGATGGTAGATTGTAGGCTATTCAGTTAAATAAATATAAAAAAAGTCTAATTTCAGTAAGGACATTACACAATATAGGATAGAAAAAACAAAATGAGATAAAAAAAAAAAATGAGAAGGAAAAGAGACTGTTAATGTAAAATAAACATATAATAACAAAAATAATAACATAATAATAATATAAAAATAAAAATAAATAAATAAAATAAAATCAAAAAAAATAAAAACTTCCATATGAAAGATAAAAATTAAAAAGTTCACAAATTGAAAGGATAATAAATAAAGATATCAAATAATGAAAAAAAAAAACGTAATAGGTATGCTGCAAAGGTTAAAAGCTCTCCCATGAAGTAGGGGCTTAGGGTTAATATAAAATTAGGAATTAAAAAAATAGAATAGTACCCAAGGGAAATTACTAAACACTTTAGGAGGAAACATACACTGGATAATGTGTTAGCACCGTTTATCAGTTCCTAAGTGAGGAAATTATGTTAGATAAAGAGGAAAATTAGACCAATAAGACTTTTTTGATTTAGTGATATAGAAGCAAAGGCATAGAGTATTAGAAAGGTTTTAAAACGGCAAGACGCAGAAAATAAAAATTTAACGCGATATGAAATTAACCAAAAGCAGAGAGGAAATCATAGGGACAACAGGAAAAATAGTAGGGATACACACACAGCACACACACACACACACACACACCTATAACACTCGTACAGACCACACACACAATCACACGCTTCACACACAGACACACGTAAACGATTACTATACAAAGAAAGTCAATAGAGAAGGAAAAAACATCTGAAGATCGATTTTAAGGACTGGAACGTTGGAATCTGGCTTGACATATGGGCGTAAATTGGCTGAAATATTAAAGGAAAAGTTTCCTAATAAATTGCAGCCGCTATTAAGTCACGTTGATGCTGGTGAGAAGAGTTGGGAGTCCAATGCTATTGTTAAATTTGCGAGTAGTGTTAGAATGGACTGCTGAGGTCCTAATCATTTAGATTAATGCTTGAAATTTTTCCCCGGGGAACTGTTTTGCTGGGGGCAATTTTTTAAGTGAAGGATTTATTAGAGATGACAGATGGCGTTGATGTAAAGTTGGAAAATAGTTATCCTAATTCGGTCGTCCCAAGTCTTGACTGTCTTGATTGAGTTTTTCCGCATTGTTGTCATGTGTTAGTTTCTAGGAATGTTTGAGTCAGTGTTTTAGCGAATATTTGACGTGATGTTTTGTTCTGTGGAGAGGAGTGTTGCGTTGGCATTTTTAGTTTCTTTAGGGATTGTGTTGTATGAGAGCTGTCGACATTTTTGACAGACTTCAAAAAGTTTTCATCATTTAGGCTTTGCTTAGATTTTTTTTTTTTAAAAGTTATTTTAGTAGAGATCTTTTGAATCTGTCTTGAAAATTTTAAGCTGTTATTAAAGTGGAAATTTGTGTGCTATGGTTTTTTTAATTGTGTGTATGAGTTCTGTTGTGAGACTTTTTCCTACTCTTTTCCTTTATTTTAATTAATTCGAAGATTTCTGGAGTTAGGATGGGTTTGTAGACTTGCAATTTTCCGTTATCCTCTGGGGATTGTGTTGGCTGAATGCTTTTCGTATGTAGTTTTGGTATGCTGTGTTAAGAGATTTTTGTGAGTTGTTATTAGCTTTTTTTTTTTAAAGGTGGTTTCTGTAAGGTGAATGAAGCTTGTTCAACTTGCCTTTTAGTAGTTTGGTGAAGATGGTTGTTTTCTGTAGTGTATTTAGTTTATTTACAATTTTATGATGATGTGATCTCTTAAGCTTTAGGTCAGTTTCCGTTTTCATGTTAGGTTCTGGGGTATTTTGATGTAATAGATTTGTAGATTTTAGTTGAGCGATATGGGTTATCTTCGTGAAAGATACGTGGTGCAGGTACGGTTTTTGAGTTCGTTGAGGATTGTGTGTACACCAACGAGGCATTATCAGAGATTAGTCTTGAAACCAGAGTGCATGACTGCGATTGAAGTCTCTGACATAGATTATTAAATTAGCGGAAACTATATGATGGGTGATAGGTTTGGTCTTATTAATTGTTGAACAGAATATAAAGGCAGTGTGGGTATGTAGAGGTTTTGAAAGTTGAATTTTATGATGAGGGTTGGTCACAAGTTTTGGTCACTTGTGTATTAATACATTCTTAAATTTTTAATATTAAGGAGTAGTGTGTGGTAATGGCGATTGGCTTGTGAATATGAAAACCTCACATCATATCACAGAAACTCATAAAGCGATTGTTGTGTTGTGGTTATTTCCTGTTACCTAGAACTGTGAAAAAGACTGCAGTAGTGTATTTTATTCTGGCAAGTATGTGTTGTGTGTTTTGTTGGTTGAGTACAAAGGAAATAACCTATATAAAATCTACATAAATTATCATCAATACCAAATTTTATTCCTATAAATAAAAAAAACACAAAAATAATAAAAAAAAAAATTTTCCCTCTGCACAATATATATATATATATAATTATAATATATATATTTATAATATATATATATATATATATATATATAATAAATATTTATATATGATATATATAATTATATATATATATATATATATAATATATATATGTGTATGTGTGTTAAGTGTGTGTTACATTTATGTTATTAATGTGTATGCTAGGCTTGCGAAAATATACCCAAAAAGACGATGACCGTAGAAATGTTCAAAACTTTCAACGAATTGAAAAAGATTTCATTTCCAGTCGTAAAATTAAATTAAATAATAAATAAAAAATATACACACTTAAGTTAAACTTTCCTCTAAACTCTAATTCACTGACCATATTTGAGCTCTGGGAAAAATATTTATTTTAATAATTGCACTCAAAATAGAGGGTTGAAAGAATCTTTGATGAGCAAAAAAAGTCTATCCCGCGTAGTTCTTCAGCATTATCGTTGTACAGGATTTCGACCTTCCCACACACAAATTATAGGAATTTAATTTGGTATATATATATATATATATATATATATATATATTATACATATATTATATATTTATATATATATATACATATATAATATATATATATTATATAATATATATATTATATATATATTATAATATATACTATATATTCATCATCATCTCATCATCATCATCATCTCCATCATCATTCATCATCATCATCATATCAGCATCATTCATCATCATCATCATGCATCATCCATCATCATCATCATCATCATCATCTATCATCTCATCATCTATCATCATCATCATCATCATCATCTTCATCATCATGCATCAACATCAATCATCGATATACTTTTAAAACTGCTAACGCTCTCGAAACAGTCAATAGATATATAGATATTATTAACTCTCCTTTGTGGGTTTCTCACCCCAGCCCTCGCGGTTGTTAAGCAAGTGTTTTACCACCAGACCAGGATTAGTTGAGTTGAAAAGGTGCTTCAACTTTAGAAGAATTCTCGTCTCAGAAGACACTCGGGTCAAGGGTCAAACAGGGCTCCACTCAGACAGAGGATGTATCATCAACGCTACTTGAAACTGTTAATGTTCTCGCAGAAGAGAAAATTCTTCTAAAGTTGGAGCCTAGTTTTAGTTCAAGTTGCTATTCCGAATCAAAGTGTCATCTGGTCATCCTTAATGTCTCTTGGAGGTATGTATCCCTCTTATTGCCACTCCTGACGAAATAAGAAACACATCGAAAAGGCACTATTTATGCTCCGTGCAGAAAAACGAAGACATTGCTTTAATTCTAAGAAATCTCCAACAGAAATGATTCCCTGTTGCAAGTATATGCAGGTTTCCTTAACGTCGTGACTCGCCTGACACCTCAAATCCTCGCTTGCTGCTGACCTTTAACACACCCCTCTTCCACCTACAAAGGTAAAACTAACTGGTAAAACAGTGTTCGTCCGTTTATTCCCCGACACAGACTTGACTTTAAATACTAGCGGTTTGGTCATCCCCGAAAATCTGTGGCGGACCGAGTAGCATCTGTGCGGTCTGCTGATAAGAATTTCGCATTCCTTGTGTAAACACTCCGCACTGTAAAAGCTGTGGAGGACTCTACAGAGCGTCTCACCTAAAATGCCCATCTTATCTATTTCGAACAGCAAGTTTTGGAGTTAATTACTATACAATGATTGAGCAGGAGAGATGCCATACACCAGCTCAAAGACAAAAGTCCTACAAAACAAAGGCAGTCCAATGATACAATTGCAGCAGCTCTCCCGCCTCCGCGTGTCAACCCACTATCACAACCACATTCCAGTAGAACTCCACCCACCAAATCCAACGGAACTCATGCAATTACATATACCTGCCCGCCTGCATTGCCTATAAAAACGACTTTTCAAGTTGTCCGAAATCAGCCCTCGATCCAATCTCCCTCCCAAGATGCCATTAACAAATTTACCTCGAGTACTGGTTTACAATCAACCAGTAACGAAACTAAGTTTTCTCACCCACCACAAAGCTTGGAGATTGTTTCCTGCCAAGACACTATGACCCCCACCCTACCGAAGAATTCTCCAAACCCTATTAAGAGGCCTGTGAGGCCTGTGTCTATGTTCCCTAATCTGTCTCCAACCATTGTTCATACTCCTGAAATGGACTAGGCACCAAATCAAGAATTATTAGCTAAATTATAAAACATTTGAATTATAAATGAGAAAATGGAACTTTGAAGAAACCTCGACTCAGGTTATTTCCCTGACAAAAGCATCGACATCATTAGATTGTTCCCAATCAACCACAGATGTCGAACAACTCATTAACCAACCCTCTGATAACTTACTGGATTATTCCAACTCTTCTGAATCCTCTGATCCTCTCACAAATTTCTTCGAGCTTCCTTTCAAAAGCACTTTCCTAAATTCGGCAAGCATGGAGAATGGCTCTCTGAAGAGAGGTGAATGGAAAATTACTCACGAAACACCGCAAACACTTTAAGCTTTCTGCTGCAGCCCCACGTCGTGAAAGGATAACCCAGAGGTCTCCCATCCTAACAAATAGATTGTCCAGCCTTTGTAAGAATCACCCCTCCAATGGTTCACGTCCAAAGACTCCAGCCCTTAACTTTCCGTGCTTCATAGAATCTCTGGGAACCACTGAGAATCCCAACTCTCCCATCAGAGACTGCTTTTATTTTTACCTAATGGTAGCTATATCGAATCCCAACCTCACAACTCCAATGCCATCACAGATGATTACCCTTTCATGGTGACACTTTCTTACAATGTTTCCATGGAATCAGCCCCATACTTTTCACTCAGTTGTGAATCTGCTTGCTTGGTGAAAACTGACATAGTTCCCACTTGTAATTGTGAACATTCTGATTGCTCTTCTAGCGACCAACTGCGTTCACACAATAATATGGACTTAGTCGAACTCAGTTTGCTTCTTATTCATAGCGAAGACATTCCACCAAATACCAAAGAAAACTCTCCCCTAAACCGATCATACAACCCAAGTCACTGTTGTACAATTGTTCCTTACCATCTGGATTTACAGCTCCTCTGCGTCAGAACTCACGCCTCAGTCTCTCCACCCCAACCGATCCTTCTCCTGACATTCCAGCTAACTTTATAGAGACAATAGTCTCAAGAAAACCATCTTTTTAGTACTTATAACAACACTTTTCGAATTTTGAAGAACTATTCAGCTAATAAATTTTTGTATACCAAATTGTATATTTTGCAGAAACTTCAACTATGTCATCGCCCACTCTTACAACCATCTGAATACGAGTCGACACTAACATCTATAGAACGAGGTGACAACGATAGGGGAGGCGCCGGAATTCTCATTCATAAGTCTGTCCCTTATACTCTGGTCTCTCTTCGAACTAGACTTCACTCAGTAGCAGCATGAACCCATCTGTCCGCCAACTTCACTGCCTGTTCGATCTACTTGGCTCCCAGTATCAAGTTTACTAAAGGGGAGCGTTCAATCTTTGGCTGGGGCTGATCCCAGTTTTCAGCCCCACCTAAAAATGGACATAAAATTCGGAATTTTCAGCCGATGTTTGAACTATCATAAACACCAAAAATGGGTAGGCTTTTGTTGCCCTCTAAAACGTTTGTTTTCGGGTGTTTTTTTTCTGTGGTAGTCATTCTTTCAGAATTTTAAAATTTTCAAAATCCATGTTTTTGACAATTTTCATATCAACTTTCAGAATTTTTCGGGAAATGACTTAAAACTTGAAATATGCATAGATTGGTCCATTACCTACAATAATTACATAGAACATTTTCGATTTTTTGAGTTCTGTGCTCAGCGTTGTCCAATTTCCAAACCCAATTTTTTTTTTTAATTGAAATTGAAAAATTTGAAAATAATTTTTTTTCTACTCATCCGATCAAAACCATCAAATTTTCAAGGGCTAAGTAACAGATCGGGCAAGGATGCATTTTTTTTACTTAGATAATTTCTTTGTATATGCAATAGGTTTGGATTTGTTCTTGGAATAAATTTTCAAAAAAAATTTTTTTGAAAATTATTTTAAATTTTCTTTTTGAGTAATACAAAAAATTATCTAAGTAAAAAAGTGCATCTCCCAAAATTTGTACAAGCCCTGAAAATTTGATGTTGATCGGATGAGTACAAAAAAAAATATTTCAATTTTTCAATTTTCAAATTAAAAAAAAATGGGTTTGGAAATTGGACAACGCTGAGCACAGAACTCAAAAAATCAAAAATGTTCTATGTAATTATTGTAGGTAATGGACCAATCTATGCATATTTCAAGTTTGAAGTCATTTCCCTAAAAATTCTGAAAGTTGATATGAAAATGGGGCCAAGATAGTGGATTTTGAGATAAATTGAAAGTTTAGAATGACTACAGCCACAGAAAAACACCAGAAAAAAAACGTTTTAGAGCTCAAAAAAACAGCTACATTTTGGTGTTTATATAGTCAAAATCGGCTGAAAATTTCGAATTTTATGTCCATTTTTAGGTGGGGCTGAAAATGGGGACCAGCCCCAGCAAAAAATTGGATCCTCCCCTAAACCCCACTTAGTCAGCCTCTTCAAGCAGCTCCCCCCTCCGGTTGTCATGCTAGGAGATTGCAACCTTCGTCACCCCCTATGGATGACTCCGTCACCTTGCCCAATGCTAATATCCTTCGTGATCTCCTAGCCCCCTTTTCGTCCGGGATACCTTTTAACACTGTACTGCCCTATCTATGAATTTAGAACTTCATGCAGTAAGCAAGCGTGAATCCATCTGTCCCGCCAACTTCACTGTCTGTTCGATTTATTTTGAGCTCCCACTATCAAGTTTACTAACCGACTTAGTCAGCCTCTTCAAGTAGCTTTCTCCTCTGGTTGTCATATTAGGAGGTTACAGCCTTCGTCACCTTCAAATTTTAAGAATTAACATTGTACCGCCAGACTTTTCAACAGGGAAAGGGGAAGATCATATCTGTACAGTCTTTTTTTACACTTATAGAATATCAAACAGGCACTGGAGTAATAAGAAAGATCTTGAAAAAAAAAGGGTTTTTTTTAATGATAACAACGTGGAGAAACAGGGTTTTCTCCTTGAACTCCACGCACTCGCTTTTCGAGGACAGCGTCATAATGCCTGTTCTGTCAGAAAGTCCATCCAGGTCCGGGTGCTCGTCTGCCTTTATCGTGCCACTTTATTTTGGATAAAGATGTTCCGTAGAGCAGTATCCTTAGTGTATTATTATTTGCTCTTGGATTCAATGACGTCGTTACTACCATCCCAGAGACGGCTAAGTTTTTCCTGTATGTTGATGTTCTGGCCTTATGCATTGCTGGTGCCAGGCTATCATTTCCTAAACGTCAACTACAACTAGCCATCGAGAACATCTCACAATGGGGTAACTCCCATGGCTTCTACTTCTTACCAGCAAAAATCTTAGCAGTACTATTTCGAAAAAAAGGGAGTCGAAGAATATGCCACCTTCCTCCCGAAAACCTAACCTTATATGGTTCATCCATTCCAGTTACTTCACAGGTCAGATTTCTAGACCTAGTTCCGGATGACGACCTGACTGATACACGCACCGCAAATTAAACACCTGAAAAAGACTTGTCATCGTGTGGTTGACCGATTGCGCCATCTCCCCTGAAAATCCTGGAGCACTGATTGCAAGTCCCTTTCACACCTCCACACAGGCCTGATCCGATAGAATTAGACTGTGGCTGCGTAGTATAGGTAAGGTATCCCCAACTCTACTACACCTGCTAGATCCCATCCACAACGAGGGTATCCGTATCTCCACAGGAGCCTTCTGATCGTCTCCAAGAGTGGGCATAGAAATTGAAGTCGATGTGATGCTTCTCTCTCTCTCTGAAGGGAATATATTATTCGCACAAGTTATCTTCGCTTTCAAACCCCAATACCGTTTTCTCTGACACCGATACTGCGAGAGATACCTCAAAATCCTCCTTATTAGCCATTTGCATACACGGTTTATATCATTCTCAACTTCCTCAGCATCTTTTTGCAAAATTTGCTGCCTTTATCTTACGATGAAAGCTATACACTTTGTCTATTCCCTGATCCCACCATCTGTCTGGTCCTGACTTCTTTCTCTCTCTCTCTCTCTCTCTCTCTCTCTCTCTCTCTCTCTCTCTCTCTCTCTCTCTCTCTCTCTCTCTCTCTCTCTCTCTCTCTCTCTCTCCTCTCTCTCTCTCTCTCTCTCTCTCTCTCGCTCTCTCTCTAAATCCAGCCACCCCACCGCCTTGTTAAAGGCATCATTCTTGTTTCACTCTGTAGTTGTCTTATTTAAACATCATTCTTGTTTCACTCTGTAGTTCAAGGGGGATCCACTCCAGTGTTTACTAACGGCTCTAAAATATTGGGTGGCGTTGGCGCATCTGCTCTCTTTCCCGACCAGAACCTCTCCCATACTTCAGATTTTACCGTAGAACTAATGGCTATAATTATTAATCTTTCTCGAATTTTATTCCTTAACCAAGACTACCCTTATTTCTTTTATTCGGATTCGCTCAGCACCCTCCAGGTGCTCAAAGACCTTTACTCTAAAAACACAATGGTATCCACTGTACAACAATTTCTCCGGCTGATCCACTCTCTAAAGCAGTGGCTTTCAAACTGGGGTGCGTTTCGAAATACCAGGAGTTGCGCGACAAGCTTAAATTTTATTTTTTAGTAATTTTTGCTTTGTGGAAAGAAAATATCGAAGTCGAAAGTTTGGAAATCTTTCCTATTTTGAATGTAGAAAGTTGTAGAAAATCAAATAAAATTGTCAGGAAAAGGACACATTATCAAACACTTGATTAATTTGAGAGAAGAATTTATTAAAAATTTTAATAACCTTCCAAGTGACGATCTTGATTGGGTCTTATATCCATTCAATGAGAACAACAGACAAACATCTACATATTACATTCCAAGAACCGATGATTGAAATTAAGGAAGATACAAATTTAAGAAGTACTTTTCATGAAACAGCTTTGTCAAATTAGTGGTATGGATTGAAAAATGGATATCCTAAATTAGCACAAACTGCAAATAATTCCTTGCTTATATTTGGGTCAACATATTTATGCGAGCAAACGTTTAGTGCTATGATAGATCTTAAGACAAAAAAGAGAAATAAAATAACCTCTCAGCCACTACAACAAAGAAAATCTAAATTAATTAAGAATTGTCAAGCACACCCTTCTCATTAAATTATTTAAAATAGGTTATGTTATATATATATATATATATATATATATATATATAATATATATATATATATGTATATATATAATATATTATATATATATATTTATATATATATATATATATAACTATATATATATATATAATATATATATATATATATATATTGTGAAAGGATAGGGGTGCATGGAATCTATTTTTTATTCTTGGGGGTGCGCCACTGAAAAAAGATTGGGAACCACGGCTCTAAAGAAACAAACTACACTCTGTTTGATCCCCCCCCCCCTCACGTAGGGGTGACTGGCAATAAAACCGCTGATAGAAAGGCCAGAGAGGTCTTCTCCTCTTTCCGGAGCTGTTCTAGATATCTCCCGGATGTCATTCAACAAGGTCCCCTTCCATCAACTGATTACACTGGGTTGCGTTTGAAATTATTTTTTGTGATGTTTGAAGTTTTTGAACAATTTTTATACGTATTTTTCCCGCTGATCACGAAAATGATCTTAGTTTTGCTCTATCACGTCACGTTTTATTTCTATGGCAATAAACCTTTTTACACATATTATGTTATTTTCTTTAAGCAATTTTCCATGGTTCATGAATATGTAACTTGATGCAATGTGTTGCAATTAGTAACTACCAGTAAAGAAGACAAAAAATGAATGGAAAACGAGAAAAAGTGTAAATTGAACCTTTACTATATAAACAAGTCACATAAAGAATGAAATTATTGTAAATAACATAATGGTAATTATAAGATTTTTCTAATCTGCATAAAGTGCTTGGCACTTGTACCTTGACTGTTAATAGTTATACCTAATTGTTATATTTTTAAGTCTTTCCACTATTTGTTTATATGTAATCTATGTTACACATCACATCTCTAAATTAATATTAAGAAAAGGTGACCTAATTGCTTTTCGTTTGTGAGTCTTTACAGGCTCATCTCTTTTCAGGCACCAACAGTAGTCTGCCATCATGTTTATATCCCAGCTAATCAGGGATAATTTTTATCCTTATTCCGAACAGCTTGATGGAACCTCTTCCCTTGTTTCACACTAAAATCACCACAATTTGCCGGAAAATATTCCAAATAAGAGCCGTACATTGGTGAATGGTCTTACTCTCACCGACGAAATCACTTGCAGGAAGTGATCAAACACTCTTTCGCATTGGACACACACACCAATATTACGCACAGTCACTACATGTCACGGGCTCCTCCCTCCCTCGCCTACAAATTTTGCTATCGTCACACCCAACAATTTGTTCACCACACCTTCGTTGATTGTGGGGGGGGGGGGGGGGGGGGGGGGGGGGGGGGGGGGGGGGGGGGGGGGGGGGGGGGGGCCAACAATTTGTTCACCACACCTTCGTTGATTGTTCTCAACTGGACTCCATCCGCTATCCCCATTTTCCTAAACTTTGGTCTATAAACTATGGTCTATAACAACTTCCAGAAGGCCATCCCATGTCTTGTCTGAATCGTCCCACTTCAATAGTAGCGCAATATTTTTATTTCTTCAGGAACTGAATATCCTATGACCTATATGATATTTAAAAAAAAAAAAAATACATGTAATAGAATTATATTAGGGCTGACCTTTTTTCTGACATATACTAATAGAATATTGTTGGAACTCCCTTTTTATTTTATTTTTATTTTTTTTATTTTTTTTATTTTTTATTTATTTTTTATTTTTACACTTATATTAATAAAATTTTTGTTAGGACTCACCCATAGGGTTGTATTTCCAGCCTATCATGGCCACTAGCATGGGTGCCGTGGTGAGTTCTGTACACAAATTCAACAACAAATATTAATATATAATATAGTTATATATATATATATATATATATATATATATATATATATATATATATATATATATATTAATTAGTATATATATATATATATATATATATATATATATATATAGGAGGGAGAGTACACGCCATACTCGAAGCGATGACATTACCTCCCATTTTTAATGGTGCTGTCTTTCTCTTTTGGGCGTTCAATATTCTTCACACGCTATCCCTCCCGGCAACATATGTATTGACGCACCATTTATCCCACATATCAATATACACATACTTAAAGTACACAACCCTCTTCTTCTAGATAACATTTTACAGACATCCCTACTACTCATATACCTATGTTGGGGAGAAAGAATTGCCCACATCGTATGTTCTGCGTGTCGTAGAAGCCGACAAAGGGACGGGGGTAGTTGGGTTGGCTGCCACTACCACCTATCTCTTGTTAGGAATGCTAAAAATGCATGCCTCGGAGAATGGTCGTGGAAATCGCCGTAACGACCTTCTAATTTCCGGGCGAAATTGGTATGAATCGTATGGGTACATGGAATGTCAGAGGAATAAATGTTGGAGGAGAAGGAGGAGAGGTGATGGATGTATTTAGAAAGGGCAAATTTGATTTGGCCTCGCTGTGACTGAAACAAAGAATGAAAGGAAACGGTTAAAATTGAGTGGTGTGGTGTGAATGTGTGTGTGTGTGGCTGGTGTGAAAATGAATGAGAGAGGAAGAGAAGGAAGTTGCAATTTTGATGAGTGACCTGGTGGTACAAAGCTATGGTAGACTTTGTGTGTGTTAGTACTAGAATTCTAAATGGTTAAATTTAAGTTTGAAAAAGGTCAAAGTATGTGTGGTTGTGACGTATGGTCCATCTGAGGGAAACGTTTTGAAGAGAGTACGATTTTTTTGGATAATCTGAATGATGCTCTGGATGGGGTGAGTAGGAGCTTCAGATTGATAGTGGTTGGGGACCTGAATGGTTGGATTAGGTGATCAAAAAGGGATGGTATAACAGGTGTCTTTGGGGTGGCGGGAGAAAATGAGAATGGTAGGAAGGTGATTTGATTTCTGTGAAGAGAGAGGTATGTGTGGAAGTAATACTTTCTTTTAAAAACAACAAGAGGTAATCCATAAGTATCCTAGAGTTGGTGTAGGTAGAGATGGTATCGAAGTGAAAAGTAATATTGTTGATTTTGTGTTGGTGAGAAGGAGATGTTGGAAGTATGTGTTGGATGTTAAATCAGTGAGGGGTTTAGGAATGGGATATCGGATATATATATGTTCTATGTAAAATTAAGTTAGTGGGGGCTTTGGATGGAGAGGACGGTGATACGAAAAGGAAGTAGGTAAAAATTAAGAGTGAGAAGTTTAAGTGAACAAGGCAATAAAGATAAGTATGAAAGAGCGCTCGCTAGTAAATCGGTTGAAAGTTTTGAACGAGTTGATACTGAACAAATCTGGGGGCAAATGAAGGAAGCAATTGTTAGTAGTGCAAAAGGAAGTGTTTGTGGATGTCTAAGTAGGAGTAAGATGGTTAACACGAATGGTGGAAATGAAAGAGGTGATGAAAGCGGTTCAAAGTAAAAGAAGCGGTGGTTGAATGTACTAAAAGCAAATGATGAAGTTTTCAAAAGAAAAAGATGCTTGGAGATTTATATATGGAGGAAAAAAAGAAATACTAAAAAAAGGTGCCATACGTAGGAGAAAAACAAGAGGTAAATGAAAAAGCAGTTTGGAAGGAGGATTAAAATAAGGACATACAAGGGAATAGGAAGCTCTTCTGGAAGGAAGGCGAAAGGTTAAGAATGAAAGAATAAGGGGAATCTTGCTTAGAATAATGAATAGGGGATGGTGCTTTTGTAACTGATGAAATGGATGTGAGGGGAGTGTGGAGAAGAAATTTCGAAAATCTGCACATATTTTAAAAGAAACTCTGTGGAAGGTGTTAGTGATGTGTGGGTTTTTGATGGTGCAAGAGGAATAGGTATTTTGGGGATGAGGTTATTAGTAAGGGGAGGAGGTAATGGGTAGAGTGAGAAAGTTGAAGAATGGTAAATCTGCAGGTATAGATGAAATTACTAGTGAATATGATCAGAGCGGAGGCGAGATGTGATTGATTGGATTTTGGAGTTGTGTGTGTAATAAAGCGTTTCTGGAGGGTATAGTTCCGGATGGATTGGAGGAGAGCGTAATAGTAACCCTTATATAAGGGTAAGTGAAGAAAAGGGGAACTGTAGAAATTATAGGGGAATAAAGTTTATTGAGTGTTTGTAGGAAGATATATGCTGGTATTTTGGTTGAACGAGTGGCGTAGAGTGACTGGAAGGGACTGGTTGGTTGAAGACAAGGTGTCATTTAGGAGTGGTAGAAGGATGTTGGATTCAATCTTTTTACATTGAAACAAATGGATTGAGAAAATGAGGGAGAAAGAAGAATAAATTATATTTAGGTTTTTATGGATTTACAACAGGCGTAATGAAGACGTCAATAGGGAAGCTTTTATGGCAGTATTAGTGAAATATGGTGTTGTGTGGTAGGCCTTTCTGAATGGAATCAAAAGTTGTATGACGATAGTGAAGCGTGTGTAAGAAATAAATGGGTGTCAATGGTGATTGTTTTAGGATTAAATAGCTGAGTGAGAACAGGGTTGTGTTATGTCTCCTTGTTATTCAATTTTGTATATGGATGGGGTTAATGAAGAATTCCGAGTGGGGTGGCAGGAAATGGCTTGTTTAGAATGATGGAAGAATGGAGAGGAGTGGAGGGGTGCCCTACCTATTATATGCGGATTGATTTGGTTCTGTGTGGTGAAATCTGAAAGAGTTTGAGAGGATTGGTAGAGAGATTTGGCAGGGTAATGTAAAAGGAAGGGGTTTTGAAATAACGTAGATAAGAGTAAGGTTATGGTTGTGAGTGGAGGATACAAGCATCCTCCGTCGTGAGCTTATAGATGATGAGCAGCTGAGCAAGTGTTGAAGTTTAAAATATTTTAGGGTATATGTTGGATGAGAAGGGACAACGGATGATGCAGAGTGTTAGTAAAGGAAAGTTGTGAATGGCAGGAAGGCTGCTGGTGCATTAATCGTTGGTGAATGTAAAGGGACTAAGTCCTTAGTGCGCTAGGAGTCTTACATGAGGGTACTGTTGTTACCTGTGTTATTGTTGGTAGTGAGACTATGGTCTGGGAATAAAAGTATAGATCTAAAGTTCAATGTTTTTCAGAATGGACAATCTTAGGGGCATGGTAGGTGTGAGAATTAATAAAATGAGGAATGACGTAATTAAGAGAGTTGTGTGGTGTGAAAAGAAAGGGGTAAATGAAGAGAATAAAGTGAAAAGTATGTTGAAGATTGTGTTTGGTCATGTGGAAGGATGAATGATAGTCGGTTTGGTTAAGCGGAGTATAAGTGGAGAGGTGTTGGAACAGCGACCGGCTGCGAAGACCGAAAGAGAAAGTGGAAATTGAAGTCGGGTGAACGAATGTCTGAAGGAGAGAAATGTGAGTGTTTGGCAGAGGCGAGAATAAAGGTGCATGAATATGAGAGAATGGCGGGGTTTTGTATGGGGGTATGGTTGTGGACTTGTGGCTCACCTGGGCGCAGGGGATGAACGCTTTAACACTGGGACGATTTACCATAGTGAGGGTCCGTCGAGGTCCCATGAAGCTCTAAGGGTGGATTTTCTGTTTTTGTGACGATTCTCACTAATTAATGGTACAGAGGGGGCGGTAAGGCCTGGGCTTTCCTTTCGACTTTTGTCATAATCTCTCTTCTACTGCTTTTCTTTTCCGATGCATGACACCACTTACCACCCAGTCTTTGGGCATAGAGGAAGATAAAGAAAAGAAGAAAGAAGAAAAGATATATATATATATATATATATATATATATTATATATATATATATATATATATATATATATATAATATATATATGATATATATATATATATATTATTTATAATATTTATATTATATATATAGATATGTTATATATATATTATATTATATATATAATATATATATATATATATATTACTCGGTAAATCTGGTATTAAAATTTGCCTCACCGCAAAAATTTTAGCTGACGTGTTTTTTCCTTTTGTGTCGCGCAAATTTATTGAAGGTTATGTCCTTAAAATAAGAAATTTTATTATTTAATTTTTTTTTTTATAAATTATCTCGATTAATTTTAATTATTTTTCTCACTAGCTGAAAGTACCCTAAGGTTATCGCAACGATGTACAATTGCCTTCTATTTACGACCTGCAGGTTGAGGCGTCGTGGGCCGGAGAGAGGTGCGGAGGGGCAGGTCTTAACTTTAACTATTTGTGAAACCAAGCTATGGTGTAATAAATATTTGTCCTTAAAAATAAATAGATTTCATTTTAAATTTACATTAAATTTATAAAATGAATTGTAATAATTAAATTTATATTAATACGACTCTTATTCAGTAATCTTTTTACGGCTGCAACTCCGGTACTCCGGTATTCCGGTACTCCGGTACAACTCCGGTACTGAACCAATTTATTTTATAGTGAATATATTTTTCTTTTTAGAATTCGGCTT
>JABUQX010067072.1:17500-27500 GCA_015478945.1 Trachelipus rathkii | reverse complement strand
GCGCTACATCGAATGATTCGCCAAAATGCCGAAGGGAAGAGGACGAAGAATCAGAAAGATGAGAAAGAAAATCAACAGTAGTTCGCTTCTTACGAAAGCCACGCTGGACATCAGAGGTAAGTTAAGAAGATTTGAGGTGCTTTCAAATCTTATTAAGAATAGATTCGAAAACTGTAGAAAAAAACAGAAGTTAAAGCGATGGGACGATAGTTGAAGGGTTGAGAAGAGTCTCCTTTCTTCTGCAAAAGCTGGATCAGAACATGAGAACACTTTTCCAGCAAGAAAGGAAGGTCGAAGTAAAAAGACAGATACGGAATAGTTTAACCAAGGGAGGGTGCAAACTCGAAAACACAAGTTTTGAGAATCAAGGGAGGAATATCACCAGGACCGTACTCCTTCTTACCTTCTTAGTGTTAAGTTCAGAGAGAGAGAGAGAGAGAGAGAGAGAGAGAGAGAGAGAGAGAGAGAGAGAGAGAGAGAGAGAGAGAGAGAGAGAGAGAGAGAGAGAGAGAGAGAGAGAGAGAGAGAGAGAGAGAGAGAGAGAGTGAGAGAGAGAGAGAGAGAGAGGAAATTATAATATTAGTCATAAATAAGTTGGAGGGAAATGGAGAAGGATGAATAGCTCCTGAATCGTCTAAAGTGGAATAAGAAGCAAAGGTTTGAGCAAAGAGTTCAGCTTAGCCGAAGGTAAAACAGCAGTTCTGCCGTCGAAAGATTCGAAAGGAGGGAAAGGGGATGAAGCAAAGTTAGTTAATATATATATGTATATATATATATATATATATATATATATATATATATATATATATATATATATATATATATATATATATATATATATATATATATATATATATATATATATATATATACTATATATATATATATATATATATATATATATATATCTGTATATATATATATGTATATATATATATATATATATATATATATATATATATATATATATATATATATATATATATATATATATATATATATATATATATATATATATACTATATATATATATATATATATATATATATATATATATCTTTATATATATATATATATATATATATATATATTTATATATATATATATATATATATATATATATATATATATAATATATATATATATATATATATATATATATATATATATATATATATATATATATATATATATATATATATATATATATATAAATATATATATATATATATACTATATATATATATATATATATATATATATATATATATATATATATATATATATATATATATATATATATATATATATATATAGTTAGTTTAGTTAGTTTGCTGCCATTCCTTCATGATCCAAACAACTTTGCATCAATTGGTGTTCGAATTTTTGAGGAACAAAAAAAAAGACAGTTCTTGAAGTTTTTCGGGTTTGTGGCTGTTCAACTATGAAAGGGGAAGACAATAGCATTCAAATTTATAAGAAAAGTATACGAATCTAATGTTGTTTAATTGAACAAGTCACAACCTGAACTTTATTCTGAACGATTTTAATCGAGTCAGAAATACATTACACAATTTCCATATTAAAGGATATAATCAATTTCTTTCGTGAATCTGCTCTTCAAAGAAAGTATGCCCCAACATCCCAGTGTTTTGTGAGACACGTTGGTCTCGTAAATACTGAAACATTCTATATTCAAGGAAACTTTTGTTGGTTTCGTCCAAGGGCTGCAAATGCTATCAGAAGACAATTACAAACACGAGAAATTGTCTTTCTGCTACACTTGCAGCGGCAAAGCATCTCGGCTCATTATCTGTATTAGTCTTATAGGTAAGTATTCTGCATTACTGGAATCTGAGACAAATAAAATTCCTTGCATTCAAAAAGCATAGATATATTACAGTGTTCGAATCACATTAAAAGAATGCTATCATTCGTGAAAGGTCATCGCGACATTGCGGACGCAGTAAGCCAAGATTTATTAGACGCTGTCCACATAACTGCTGAGAGTAATCGTAGAGTAAAATCAGCACCACTCGAATCAGACTATTTCAAATAGTGAATTCTGGAAAACAGTGTTCTTTATATAATATTTAGACTCCTTAAAAATTTCTCTAAAGCAGCAATTTTCTGATGGAAATTTACCCTCCTTTTCACTGTTGCTTGAAACTTTTAGAGAAAAGCAGTTTTTCTGATTATTATAATTTAAGCAATTTTAATAATTTTAATGGTGAAGATGAGCTATGATGGATAAAAAGCAGAACAAAATCAAAAACTGAAAGAGTTGGAACTATCAGAGGTGGTAAAAGACAGAAACATTCTTCTGAACATTTCTCTGGCTCAACAGTGCACACATCATTGAAGATCATTAATTTAGTAAATTGAGAAAAGTAAGAATCTGGCTGAGATCAACCTTCTTCAAGCTCCTCGAGGCTACTGAACCATCAACATAAGTCGTTATAACCATTTTTTTTAACTTATCTCTATAGTGGGAGAGTTAAACAGCTATAATGTTTTTGGTTAATTTTATTAAATATCATCTTTAATATATATAAAATAGTCGCTGACGTAAAGTTAAATACATTACTTTTTAACATTCAGTAATTTTTCTCGATATTTTGGTCTCGAGTCAAGTGACATCTGAGTTGAAATATATATATATATATATATATATATATATATATATATATATATATATATATATATATATATATATATATATATATATATATATATATATATAATATATATATATAGAGAGAGAGAGAGAGAGAGAGAGAAGAGAGAGAGAGAGGCGGGAAGGATAAGAGATTATTTCTTCGATTCATAATAAACAAAACTATATACAATTTAACTAATAATTTTATTAAAAAAACATATCCTAATAAAAAAAATATATATAATCATATACAACAAATAAATGTCATATTTAACATAAATTATAAATATAGACTTCATTTCAAATTTTATAAAATAAGGAATGTATTTTTCGTATACAAGAGTTTTGGACTATTTATTCTTGGTTCCCATTTTCCATAACGTTTTTAACATACAGCAACTCTACTAACATATTTGAGGAATTTTAATTTAAAAAAAAATAATTAAAATCCAACTTTTAAAAATATATATATATATATATATATATATATATATATATATATATATATATATATATATATATATATATATATATATATATATGTATATATATATATATATATATATATATATATATATATATATATATATATATATATAATAATAATATTATATATATATATAACCTATATATATATAATATATATATATGTATAATAATATATAATAATATATATATATATATATATATATATATATAATATATAATATAATTATTATAATTACTAATTTACTGATTAGTAGTTACTAGTTACTAAGTAATTAATTACTAGTAAAATATATATATAACAAATTAATAATATATATAATATATATATATATATATATATATATATATATATATATATATATATATATATATATATATGTATATATACATATATATATATATATATATATATATATATATATATATATATAGAGAAGAGAGAGAGAATGAGAGAGAGAGAGAGAGAGAGAGAGAGAGAGAGAGAGAGAGAGAGAGAGAGAGAGAGAGAGAGAGAGAGAGAGAGAGAGAGAGAGAGAGAGAGAGAGAGAGAGAGAGAGAGAGAGAGAGAGAGAGAGAGAGGGAGTTATAAGACTTTTTATAAACTCAAAACTTCTTAAAATAAAAATTGTATATATAATAAAAAGTTCATTATCACGCTGATTACGAAAATTATGTTTATTTTCCCGAGAAATTAATATATAACTGGAAAAATAGTCCAACAAGATGAAAAATAGCAATATTACACTAGATACTTCAGACAGAAGATCATATCAAAACACACACACACACACACACACACACACACACACACACACACACACACACACACACACACACACACACACACACACACACACACACACACACACACACACACACACACACACACTCACATCTATATCTACATATATATATATATATATATATATATATATATATATATATATATATATATATATATATATATACAAATAGACACAAATCTCTCTCTCCTTTTTTTTTTTGAGTCAGTGCCTGGACCCACCACGGCTCACAAAGCAGCCACACTGGGTTGAAAAAATCAGCACCATGGGCAGGTCCTGGAACTACATATTTCAAACATCAAAAGAAGATTTGAATAAAGAAATGAATATTCAGTCAATTAAAAAAATAAACAAAAACTAAACAAATGTACATCCTTGCATTATAAGGTCCTAGTATTACGTAAAAAAATCAAATATTATGAAGAACATTCACTTGTAGAAACAAGAAAATGGAGTTACTACTAAAGGAGGATGGATAGATATGGGATAATCTTTTGGAAGGTGTTATGGATCGTAAAGTAAAGGGAAATGACGGCGGCGAATGGAGTCAGCTAGGAACAATCAATGAAGATGGCGAACAGATTGCAGGAGTATGTTCGACAAAATTTGAAAATGGGAGGGGGGTTCCGTAACATATAGTGACTGTGAGTGATATTAGTGTGGCCAATACGGAGAAGCAAGTATCACCTCGTGTAAACGTTTTCGTCGGTGGGAGGAAGACCACTCCCCGATGATCGGCTTTATATTTCTATTCGCTCCTCTCTGATCATTCGTCCAGCGCTCTCTTGTCAATAAGATCAGAAAACCTTGTCGGAGAACGGATAAAGTAATCGGATTGATGGGGTAGCCTTGTCAGAATGACATCGGGATGTACCTGGAACAGCTCCGAAATGAGGAGGTGGCCATTTTGGCCTCTCTGTCAGCGATTTCATTGTCGATGCTTTACCACTGAGCCATCCTCCAACCCGAAAAAGTTGGATTCAAGAACAGTTTTAAAGCAACCGAGCTCCCTTCAAGGCGACATCACCAGGTGTCTAGTCTGTCCTATCCCTCGTTCCTTATATTTTTAGATGTTAAATATTGCAATAATCGCCATTGATAATTTAAACAAAGAACATAAAGGGGAAGATTAAGAAATACTGCCTTCTCCGGGATTGAACAACCGCGTGTTGCGAATGAGGACAAAATACTCGATGCTTTACCACTGAGCCATCCTCCAACCCAAAAAAGTTGGATTCAAGAACAGTTTTAAAGCAATCGAGCTCCCTTCAAGGCGACATTTATGTTCTTTGTTTACAATAAATTATCAGATTATTATGCAATATTAACATCTAAAATAAGGAACAGGGAGGACAGACAGATTTTTGATGTCATGAAGGAAACTCAGTACTAAATGCAGTCTTTCAGCGAATGTTAAAAGCATCAGTATATTGACCTCACATTTGCAACACGCGGTGGTTCAATCCCGGAGAAGGCAGTATTTCTTAATCTTCCCATTTATGTTCTTTGTTTACAATATATATATATATATAGTATATATATATATATATATATATATATATATATATATATATATATATATATATATATAACAATAAATCCAACTATATTTGTATCTAAATCTTAAGTATCTTATATATATATATATATATATATATATATATATATATAATCAGTAAACGACTCTAGTAGCACACTCCTCAGTACTTTCTCTCTCTCTCTCTCTTTATATATATATATATATATATATATATATATATATATATATATATATATATATATATATATATATATATATATATATATATATATATATATATATATATATATATATATAATTAAATAGTTGAGCTACTCCGTTAAAACATTCTTTATTTAAATTAAACGTTTTCTATTGTTCATTTTACGATTAACTTTAAAATAATATTTCAAGCTATCCTTTTTTCTTATATTGTTTTAAAGTATTTTAGTAATATTTTATTATTTTATTTGTTTAATTAAATATATTTTGTTATAAAATATTATATGTTATGTATAGTATTTAAAATTATCATTTATAAACATTTATAAAGTCACAGATACGATATCCGCCAATTGCTTTGGGCACGGATTAGTCCTATTTTTAATGTGTTAAAAACGTTATTTAATAGCGGCTATTCTTCCCTTTTTCGTTTCAATTTTGGATAATCTTTTATATTTATTATGTAATAATTTCAATTATTTCACCAACTTTCTCAAAAATAAGAAAAATATTATCGTAACATGGTGAAATTGGCAAAAATAGATCGTTTCTATAATGTCAACTCGTGCTGAGCACGAGTAGCACGAGTGCAGGAGTCGCCTATAATATATATATATATATATATATATATATATAGAGATTTTTGAGCATATAATCCATATATATATGTATCTTGATATATATATAATATATATATATATATATATATATATATATATATATATATATATATATATATATATAAATATATATATATATATATATATATATATATATACTATATATATATACAAGGGTACGGATGTATACATATATATATATATATATATATATATATATATATATATATATATATATATATATAGGGAGGATATAGAGCATCCGAACCGATGAGATTTCCTTCCCTCAACTGGATAGAATGCTAAAGGTACATATCAAGGTATTCCAGTGCACAATGGTTTGCCCCTTTCATCTCTTCATTCTTCATATATTGAAGTAAGCACTCCTATAACACACACCATAAGCACTATTACAGAGTACATACAACAATTTCTTTTTTTTTTTTTTTTTGAAAAGAAAATGACAAACCTACGACAACCCTCGCAGAAACCAGAAGGGTGGCTTTATATAGTCCTTCATTTGCCCCTCCCCCCATCACCACTTGAGAGAGAGAGAGAGAGAGAGAGAGAGAGAGAGAGAGAGAGAGAGAGAGAGAGAGAGAGAGAGAGAGAGAGAGAGAGAGAGAGAGAGAGAGAGAGAGAGAGAAAGAGTTGATGGCCTCCGATGGTGGAGTTGGTGTCGTCACCTAATTGAAGGCCTGTTCTTATTCACGGTCTTCTTTCATCAATAATTGTTATGCAACCTTATCGGTCTTTCATCTAATTTTCACTTTGTTGAGCATCACCTCTCTTCCTCTAAGCCACATCTCTTATTCTTAAGCGAAACTCTAGTGTTTGAGGGTCGTGAGAACAAATTATATTATGTTCCCTCTTACTGTCTATAACCCCAATTTTCAACAAGAAGAGACTGTTGTGCTTATGTGCGCAGTGTTGTTTGTTCTCGTGTCTTTGTTTGGAGTCTTCCAAATTTTTTGCCTGAAAACAAGCTACCACATTCCAATCTGCTTCATTCATCGGTTCTGTGCAGCTGTCTCTAACTCAACTGATAATCACCAAATTTTTGACTACCAAAACTCAAATTAGAACGCACTCTCTTTTTTTCAACTTTCTCCGAAATCACAATTCTTGTTGATCTCAAAGTTCACCACTGCCAATAGATTTCCAATAATTCTTAAGTTACATTGAACTCCTACCTCTTCTATCAGGGTGATGCTGACAGTTGGTCTGGCACCCTATTCGTATTCCTGATTATTGAGACAGATCAGCTTTCTACACCATTTCCAAACCTCTAATACTTCTTCCTTCTTCTATTAAAGCTCTCTCCTCCTCTGGGCTCCTCCATCACCTTCTTATCTCTGTGTTTTCAACTTTTATCCCTTCAAACCTTCCGCAGGAAGACCCCACTCCCTACCCGGTGAAACGTTTTTAGCAATTCGGTCTGCAAACTGGTCTAGTTTCTTTACTGATCATGGAGTGACTACTGCTTGGATATTAGTGTTCTTTGAGTGAATGAGCCTCATATCCCTGGGTAATTCTCTCTGGCATGAAGGCTTTTCAATCCATAATCTTCCCCTTCGGCTAAATCAACAACCCAGTTTTGCTCAGCTTATTCTCGTGCACCTCGCCACAGGGGGCGCTGCCTTCAGAAATTACTGTCGTTTTCAAATGCCAGAAGCTCACATATAACTTATACTTCATCAGGTCTTTCGGAGAAAATGAAACAATTTTTCTTGTTTCTCTTCCTCATACGTCTTTTCTGACATTTTGCAAAGAATGTCAAACATAACTTTGCTTCTACCTCTTTCCTCCTCAGTATCTTCCGACGGTACAACTGCCGTTTTACCTTCTGCTAAAACTGTGAATTATTTGCTCAAACCTTTATCTCTAATTCCACCTAAACGAATCGGATCTATTACTACTTTTCTAACTCTACCAACTCGTTTTATACCTAATATTGTATTTATTCAAAAATATGCTATTCCTACTCTCTGAGCTTAACACAAGAAGGCGTACTATCCTGATGGTATTCATCTGGTGGTTCTCAAAACTTGTGCTTCCGAGCTTGCACCCTACCTTGGTAAACTATTCCTTCGACTCCCCTTACTGCTAGAAGAGGCGTCATACAGCTGTGCAGAAGAAGAATCCTCAAACCCTGCAAGCTATCATTCTGTCGCTTTAATTCTGTTTTTTCCAAAGTTATCGAATTATCTCACTGAAGATTTGGAAACATCATCAGTTTTCAAAAATATTATCTATGGTGGCCGGTAATGTCTTCAGTAGAAGGACTTACTGTGATTTCTTCTTTCTTTTCACCTTCTTGGTCCTCTTGCTTTTTGGCATTTCAGTGAATATTTCGCTCTAGGCCAGACTTTGAAGGCTTTCGATAAAGTCTGGCACAAAGGTTTAATTTTTTAAGCTCGCCTCCTTGTATCTCTCCTTCTCTGTGGGACGCGTTCTCTCTGATATCTTTTCCTCGTTTGTAGTAGCTGTTGTAGACGACCATGGGTTATTCTTTAATTTTTCTGGCGATGCTCTCGGTATGTCATCCGCAACTCTCTTCTACTTCGTTAATGAGCTCTGTATTACTCTTCACTTTATCCCACCCTATTTGAAACGGCCGCCCTTTCATTTTGAAAAACGAACCTCCCGCCAGCAATTAGCTGTCACACTAGAAGACCGCAAAACTTGGAAAGCAGCTAATTCCGATCTTAAAAGATTTTAAATTGGGGGTAATGCAACAGGTTAGTTTTTAGTGCTGAAAACTCACTTCCTCCAGTCTTTCACTTGACATAATCTTCACCCAACTACCAGCATCTTAGAAAGATACACAATAAACCTTCGTCATGTCCTTTAATATTCTGTGTTTCTTATCTAGTGATTTAAATTGAAGGATAAGTTTACTTCTCTTTTAGGGGTTTGGTGTTTCTGAGAAGCCTTAGTTCCTTCAATGCCATTCTGCTTTCACTAACTTGCACTATTACCCGGATAATGCTTTTCTGACTCTCCACTCAATACCTCATCCAAAGAGAAGCTCTTGCAGCTCGTCTTCTAAAAATCTAATCTTTTTCTCCTTCAAATTCTCCGACCGCAGGCGCCATAACTGCTATTATCAATGATATCAACTCTACGGTAAAGTGTGGAGCCAATACACTTTATTATTTTCACACTATTTTTTGACTTGCATATTTTCAAAAGCCAGTATCGGGCAGTCACCTTAAATTGCTTCTGGCTTGGGATTTCATGTAATCTCATGAAATTTAGTAGGCATCTAGCTTTGGCCCCACGGAGGAAATATACAATATATATATATATATATTATTATATATATATATTATATATATTAATTATATATATAATATATATTATACTATTAATATATATATATTATATATATATATAATATATATATTATATATTATCTATATTAATATATTATATATATATTATATATATATATATATATTATATATATATATAATACTAAGCTTGTGATTTGCAGATGTGATTTTTCTATAAAAATTTGCATAAATGCAGACATTGCTAAAATTTTGGCATAAATAATCATATGATTACGAACTGATTTTATTTTTTAAGTAATTACATAAACTGAAAATGACAGACTTGAATATATATAATATATATTTAATATTATATACTATAATATATATATAATATATTATATATATAC
>JABUQX010067072.1:7500-10000 GCA_015478945.1 Trachelipus rathkii | reverse complement strand
ATTTCATTGCCCTGTGCTTGTACATATGCACCTAAGTTTTCAGTTCGTGTCTCATTATTTTCGTTCACGATGGTAGCTTCACAGTCCTGCTTCATCTTATTCCATTCACAACCCCACACCCTCACAACCTCGAACCCAGCATTCTTATAATCGCTCTCCTGCTGCATGGTCGCAGTGTAACGGTCGAGGCTGGAGACCTCACCAATCTTTGTCAGAGCACTATCACATGCCTGATGTCCATGCCATATACATCCATGGAAGAGGAAGACAACTTTCTTCATAGGGGTGCCGGGTCTTGGGCGCCCCCTCCTATCATTCAGCTTAATCATCTGCTCATTAACGTTAATATGTTTTTGAGTAACGAAGGCGTCGCCGTTAATGGGGACGTATTCTTCAACAGGTACCTCGAGATAACCATCAGGTTTGAGGAATCTGTTCTTTATTTTGAATTTTCGCTCTCCTCCATTCCTGGCATGTTCAATTCGACGCCCTGTGTACAATTCCATAAAGTTTAGCCATTTAATCCCCTCGAACGAGTAATTTCCTTCATCTGCGCGGCCAATATGGGCAAGTGACTTCTCAGGCATGAACCACATCTTAAAGATCGTAAAACATAAGGACGCTATGGTTGCACATTCATCAAGACAATCAATTTTATAATCCCGTAGGAATATGCCTCTGAACTTTTCAAAACTACTGCGTAAAATGTTCACATCCTGGACACAGTAAGTGGTACATTCGGCTTTGATGTCATACTCTTTATTGTTAAAGTTATCATACCATTTTTCAAATTCGTCCTTCTCGTTCTCGCTCATGCGGTCTACTTCAAACATTTCTCTTCCGGGGATTCGGTCCTTATAATTCAGGGTGTCCGCAGTCAGGAATCTGTAAGGGAAGAACCCCTTAGCCACACTACCTTCAAGATCCATGCATTTAGGTAACTTCTTTAATGCGCAAGGCATGAACAGTAAGGTATCTTTGAAATAAATGTTACGATTAGCAGTTAGCGTTATGATTTTGGTGCCTCTCTTCACAGGATTGGAAGAGATGATGTTCAGCTCCAGGTCGGGCAAGCAGTTTGCTATACACGAACTGTGTATCAAACTTCCCGCCGTTGTGCGCTGCAACTACTATTTTAGCTTTCTTGTGTGACTCAGAGAACTTGAAGAGGTAGTTGATGAACTGATCTACAGGGCATCTCTGATGATCTCCTTCAGCTTCTAAATTCAGATTAAAGATCTCCATCCGCTTGGTTCCACACTTACCGCACTGATCATTTCCGAGATCTTTCTCGCCACATTCATAACACACTAGCATGCTCACTAGAAGGTATGGCAGCATGTCTGTGACAGTTCGATTATTACCATCTATACGTTGATTATTGTTGTATGTTTCAATGTCGTAATAAAAGGTGAACACCTGTTTCTTCTTCAATGCCTTATCAGTGGGAATCTTGATCTTCTTCATGTAACATTCATGATTATCTCCGTTTGCACCATACTTTTCATTGCATACACTGCAATGGATATGTCCACAGTCATGTTGGTGATTGCCTTTCTTGTCAGCCAACATTATCTCATCGCAAAGGGTGCACACTTTGAGTTTCTTGCAAGTACGTTCTTTATGGAGATTGAAACATTCACCATTGTAGAAGTCCCTGTTACAATCATTGCAGTGTGGAAGTTTCGCGTTAGCGTCAGGTTTCCCTTTACACTTGTAGGTTAAACACTGGGTGCATCTATATTCCGTGCATTCATCCCTTAAATGCCTAGTTATATTGTCCGTGAAGCTGTAGCAGAGATTACAGAGAATGGCACCTTTAATTAATGTCGCATCTATACTGCCTATAGCGAGTTTGATGGTATCTTTAGGGAACGGGTAGTAGTAATGGGTATTAACTTTATCATAACCTATTATATATAAGGGTAGACTTCTGTCCAGTTCATGCGGTTTAAAAACTATCTCTAGGAGGTGATGTACAGTATTAGCAAAAACGAATATACGGCATTTCAAATATTTTTCTATCTTCGCAAAATGTTCAGGAATCATGGGGTCTTCATATTCCAACCTGCACTTGAGCGCAATTTCCTTCCCTAATGTAGTTAGGGAGCCAGGTGTGAAATCACTTATGGTGGGGGCATAGTTGCTACCAGGCGGGGGAGGTGGCAGAGTATGGAGCTTGTGACAGGCAGCTATGGCTCTGTATCCACATCCGATACTGCTTTTAGCGTGTATGTCTTCATTGTTTGTACGGGTTTGGACATTATTAATGCGATCACTTATAAAGTTTACTGATGAAGGCACGATAGGTCCATTACCTGCCGGTTTACGCAATACTTGCACCTCTACATCGAACTGGTTAAACAGTGCCTTATCACCCGACTGGAACGCCTTTAACAAACGGTCAGCTAGATATCTGGCTAGATTTTCAGTACTCATCATTCTGTAGGGGATGCGAACGAAATATTCGTTGTTATTCTGCCCTTGGAATGTGAACCAC
>JABUQX010067071.1:17500-28390 GCA_015478945.1 Trachelipus rathkii | reverse complement strand
TTAACATAACCAAAAAACTGTCTTGGAAACCTCACATCACAACGGTTGCTAGGGCGGCTCTAAGAAACTGGGAGTTCTGTTTTGGCTGCGAGACTTTTTTTCCTCTTCTCAGTTGTTCCAGCTATACAGGGGCCTCATCCGCCTTGTTATGGGAGTACTGCTCTCATATCTGGGGGGCTGTCTGGTTTCCCCGGCTTTGGAATAGGTTCCATTCAAAGGTCAAAAGGCTATAAAACTGTTCTGCACTTTCCAGTTCACTTAATCCTCTATCTTTGCGGCGCGATGTAGGTGCTTTATCTCTTTTTCTATAGGTACCGCAGTGGCAGGTGCTCGAGGGAACTTACCACTCGACTCGTAGCACAAGGGGTGCTGTGTTGGCATATGAGTTTTGTGTTGATATTGGTAATTCCAGGCTTGTTGCTGTGGTGGCTTCCTTCTTTCTGCCACCTCTGTTCTGTGGAATTCTCTTCCATCTTCTGTGTGTTTCCTGCTGAATTTAATCTCCCTCACTTTAAGGCCTGCTTCTGTGTTCATCTGTGAGATTTGCGTTAGATGACGACACTTTCAATATTTTAACATCCCCTCCTTGAATAGGGGCTCTGCCCATGAGTGGTGGTGAAAACTGTAAAAAAAAAAAAAAAATGCTGGGCAAATATATGATGATAAGAGAAACAGACTCTCAGCAGAAAAATTGATGTTTTTCAAGCACAATCTTCTTATATTTGAATTTCATTACTAGTGCAAAAAAAGTATATAATCCATCTGTTGAAATAAATTGCATTCAAGAGAGGTTTGGGAAGAGCGTTGCTGGTGGGGTGCATTTAAGTTAGGTCCCCGTTCCAGCACCTTGGTAACACAATTATCTTAATAGATTGTGGGTAAACCGTATATATAATATATATATATATATTTATATATATTATATATATATATATATATATATTATATATATATATATATATATATATCATTTATATATATATATATATAATATACTCATTTTATGTAGGTATTCATATTCTTTAAGATATAAAGATATATATATATATACATACATAATCTTGTACTGGCCCACCTTATTAGAGGGGCCACACCCCCTCCAGAAAGCCGGCCACCGCTCGAGGGCGGTTCCACAGGTTGTCAAGAATAGAAGTTACAGCAAAGGTGTACGGGGAGCGTCGAGGGCGGGGCCACTCCAGAAGGAAGTGCTCTATTGTGTCCGGGATATATGAACATCTAGTGCAAAAATGGGGGATATAAACGTTGTCTTAGTATTGAATCTGAATTTATATTGCATGAGATTTGGGTGGTTGGCCTGATCTGCTCCGGCGAGGTTAATTTGGTTTCTTCTGGACGTGATTCTTCTGTAGGGAGACTGTTTGGGTGGGGTGTTTAGTAGATGTTATTGGGCGATTTTTGTAGATATTGTGTTCAGTTAATTGGGTATGGATGTGAGAGAGCCAAGACCTATTTGGGGGTGGGGGAGGAATTTGTTGTAGATGTCTTATAAAGTTTGGCTGGTGAAGAGGGGGGGAGGGGGTTTGAGAGTATTTGGTGGCATGATGGGTTGGATTGAGTGTTTTCTGGAAAAATTGGTTCCCTTACCATGTTCAAGTGGAGTAGGGATGGAAGGATGGTTGTGTCTGTGCATGTAAGTGTGGATGGGGGTTGTTTTCGTACATCCAGTGATTATTCTTAGGGCAATGTTTTGTGTAACTTGCAATTTATTTATGTTGGATTGCATAGCTGGGCATGCCGCAACGATCACCACAATAGTGCTGAGAACCATGCAGGGGAGGCATAGTTTATATTAGTTCTGAGGAGTTGTTTGTAGATTGTGGTAAGGGTGTGTGTTCTGTCGCTGAAGTTGTGTTGGGAGGGGTTCGGAGGGTGTTTAAATTTCGTTGGGTTGAGGAGTCCATATTGGCTGCTGAATGTGGGGGGATGAAAGTCATCTAGTGTTGTCGTAAGGAGAATCGCACTAAAACGTGATATGTATTTGGGGTTTTGTTTAGAGGAAGGGGTTGTTGTTCAAATAGACTATTGGGTGGAAGGAGGATTGGTGGCGGTCAGTAGGTTAGGAGGGTATGGAGGATTTAAGGAGGGAAGCTGTCATTCTATTTGATTAACCAATTTTCTAATAAGTGTAGGTATTCTTCTTGGGTGTGCTGGGTGGCTGTGTTTACAGTGGATGTTTGGAAATGAGACTGATGTCGTCTGCGTAAATAATTAGTTTGGTGGATTGATTGGTAGGGTTAGGCATCTGCTGTTAAGAGATTGAAGAGGAATGGAGAGAAGAATGGCGCCCTGTGGTACGCGTTTTGTAGAAGAGGAATGGAGTGTGAGAGGGTGTCTTTATGGAAACTTTGGCATATCTATTGGTAAGGAAATTTGGAAGACCCACTTTTTATCATTGTTTTCTAGGGGGGATTGAAGAAATTTTTGTTTTATAAGGATATATGTGGGGACAGTGTCAAAGGCTTTGTTAATGTCGAAGGCTGTAAAGTATGAATCTGTGTGATGGGGATTGTTGAAGCCATTAATTATGTGTTGTGTGAGGGAGGTGAGGGCTGTTTTTGTTGAATGATTGCCTAATCCATGTTGGAATTTTGGGAGGGTGATGTGTGGGGATATTTTTTTTTAATATTAGTTTCTCCAGCAGTTGCTGTGGTGGAGAGAAAGAGAGATGGCGAATAGGAGGATGGGATTGGGGTCTTATTTTAGGTTTCATTTTGGATAAATGGAAATGTTGTATCCAGTGGGGTCTATAAATTAAAGTTTTCCAGGATTTTGTTAAGATTTCTGTGATGAGAAGAATTGCTTTACCTCCTAGGTGTTTCAGGTGGAAGTTTGAGATTGAGTCTGGTCCTATAGGTTTGTGGTTGAATTTTAAGGGTTTTGATTGATCTCTGATCATCATGTTGAATAAGAGTCAAATGTTGTGATTGAGGGAAGTTTTATTTGAGTTGTTTTTTTGTTACTCTATTAATTATATATTAATATATAGTATATATATATATATAGTTATATATATATATATATATATATATATAATATATATATATATATTATAATATATATATTATATATATATATATAATTTAATATATATATATATATTTACAAACATCGCGCATCCGCGGGATATTAATAATATTGCCATATTCGAATGAGAAAAAAATGACATCTGCAGCCATAACAAATTATATATATAATATATATATATAATTATATATATATATATATATATATATATATAATATATATATATATATATATATATATAGATATATATATAATATATATATATATAATATATATATATAATATATATATATATATATATATATATATATATATATTATATATATATATATATATATATCTGCAGATCACTAAATTATATATATATATATATATATATTATGAAAAACGGTTGCATCAGAAATGCAAGGAATAAAATCAAATTAGATTAAAAGAATTGCACTACCTCATATTTTCAAAACTGCTCTTGAGTTCAAGCATACTAGTTAGGTGTGAACAAGAACATTACTTATTATTATTATTATTATTATTATTATATCTTTCTCATGAACAACTAAAAACTTTTCACTTACAAGATTTTTAACGAGAGCGTTGATTTAAAATAAGCTATTGTTCCAATCCCTCACTTCCATAATACCTAATGAATTGTGGTAGTCTGCACAACTTTTTTTTAAAAATAGCCCCATTTGAGTGCTACACTTCTTTCAGGAACTATTAATACTCAAATGCGTAGTTTTAACTCATAGATGTTAGTTTCTATCCTAATTCCTAGGACACTCACTATTGAATCATAATTCATGAATTCATTCGCTCTTCAGTAGCTAATAACGTAGATTGACTAGAACTCTTTGTTATGATAGTTCGTCTTAGAAACTTTAATCGCTTTTGGTGTCGGTATTAACTTGATTCAGCTCAACAATCCAATAGGACAAATGTGTGAATGCAAGAATATGAAATTTACAGCAAATTTCGAGGAAATATATTATTTTATACCTTTCATATTCCTACACCCGTACATTTATCCCATTGTATCGTTGTGTTGTTTCACGATGCTCCTCTGTTAAAAACAATAATGTATAATAAGGTTCAACAGAATTTAAAGTAACTTCTTGGTTGCACTAAAAAGTAGCAAATGAATTATTATGATAAAAGGCTCAAGGACCTTTATGCTCATTTTAATGATTATGTGAATGAGAAAAGCTTTGAGTCTGTGGTCAATAAAAAATTACTGGATCCGATTATCGTTGATGCTTTGAACTCTGATTGTAATGAATTTTAAAATTATAAGTTCATTCATTTAAAATTCATTAATTCTAAAATAAAGATTAAAAAAATACAGATTGAAAGAAAAAATAATAAATTGTGTTTGTAAATAATAGTTTAATCACAAAATAAAAGATCTCACTTGGTATCAATAATAATAATAATAAAAATAATAATAATAATAATAATAATAATAATAATAATAATAATAATAATAATAATAATAATAATAATAATAATATAATAATAATAATAATAATAATAATAATAATAATATATTCATTACCTATTTTATAAGCTTTTATATCATTGAATTAATGTCGTTCAATACCAGTACAAGTTTTTGCTTTCGGTTCGTAGGTTGTGGCGGTGATACAGTCTGATGCTAAAGTCATTTGTTTTTGTAATTTTATTAATACTTTTCTATTGAGTGAGTTTTTCTTTATTTAATATACTTTTTATTTTTTCCTGATTTGTTCACATTCTTTAAATTCTGCTCTCGTTAACTTGTTGTAGCTTAAGTAGATGAATCTGGGGTTCTAAGATTGTAAGATTTGTGAGATGTAAATCAACACAAGAAGTCAGTATTATGTTTCTGTCACTTTCTTGATCTTTTATCAAAAATTATTTATTTTAAACTAGGACAAAATTATTCATTAGCTTTATTAGAGTTGTTTATATTGATGTTTATAAAATCTCTTGATAGACATGCGAAGCTACTGTTCTATTTCCCAGATATTTACATCCATTGAAACTCCTCGATACGAGAAAAGGAAGATGTATGGAATGGGCAAATTGCTTCACGCTTTTCTGTCGGGCGATGGGCTTTGAAGCAAGGTTGGTTCATTTACTTTGCACCAGTAAACATAGACATTTAGTAGTAATAATATGCCGATTTTTATATTTTTATTTTAGATATTATACTTATTAAAGTGTATTTCTCGCAGCTCATTGTGCAAAGTGTAGTGTAGTTTTTTTTTTCTCCGGGAATCGCCTCTTGAATCATAAGTGTGTCTTGGTGTACAATTTACGAGAAAGAGAAGGGGTAGGAACTCACAAGTTACTTTGATGAGCACAAAACTTGCGTACAAGTGTGATATTTTCTTCAATCATTACAGTTTGTAGCAAGGCGTAGATGTACATACACCAATTTCAATCCTCACAGATCTCTAAAAGCACAATCAAACACACAACCCTCAAGGAGGTGCTGACCTTAACACAGTAGTAGGGATTCTTTGCAATATGAGTGTGACAGGGTGGTTTTGATGCCACCATTGCTGGAGGGAGGAAGGCTATTTTCTGTCGCTCAACTGTTGTGGAGTGAGAAAGTAACAAAGTAACCAAGATGGAGGAAATTAAAATAATTGCCGCTGGATCGGAAACCCAATACCGACCCTTCTCTACAGTAGAAACATGAGGAATGACTGAACCTTGTGTGCATCATACAATCTCTTACCAGAAGCAGATGCGCACAGTATTCCAGATCAACGAGACTCATCCTTCACATAACGTGTTGTTGTCTGGTTTTGCCAGAGAAGGGTTTCAGCACATCTGAATAACACCCAGAGCTACATATACCATACCCTTAATAAAAGGAGGACAGAAAGAACAGTCTGGTCAAGGGAGAAAAGCGTGAGATTTATTGAGGCCCTTTGTAAGGATTGTAAGGAAGGCGCAATAAGTTCCCCAAGAGGCCTTCTTGGAAAAGATGTTGCTGATTAGGAGTAAAATTGATAGGAATAAAATATAAAGAAATCGGGACACTAGGTTCAACAGCATAGTAGAAAACGTAGGATTAGGAAGAATCTCGATAACAAGAGCTGGCTGAAATGGAAATAATTGAAAAAGTTGAAGAATTTGTAAATCACCATAAAGGTTATGGAAAAGATTCAAACTGATATCCAAGGTGAGAAATGGAGTTGGAACTTTGAAGCAAACAAGTACCTTATCGAAAGCTCATTGGTCAATCCATTCACTAAAAAAAAAAAAAAAAAAAAAAAAAAAAATAAGCGTTGTAGGAAACATATAAATAAATGCAATGAATTCATTGAATATAGGTTTAAGAATAATTATAAAGTTGATAAAAAGTCCTTGATAAAACGGTAAATAATAATTATTCAATTTTATTTTTATTTAAGATAAGAGAAAAGGGTGTGGTAAGAAAAGAAAAATGTACGAACAGTGGAGAGAAAAAAAAAAGCTTTAAATAAAGTTGAGAATGAACTGATTGTTGAATTAGTATAGGAAGTGAAAAAAAAGCAGCAAAGAAAATTTGTATTAAAGAATGAAGCAAATTGAAACCAGAGGAGAAATACAATCAGAGGATGTGATGAAATCACAAAGGGAAAAAAAATAAGAGTGAACTTCATAGATTGCAAAATTGGAGTAAAGATAAAGTAGTGGAAGGAAATGATCAATAAACCGGGTAGAACTCAGTACAGAATTGATGAAAATCAAATGAAGAGGTGATGCAAGCCGTTAAAAGTAATGATGAGGTCTCGGAAGAAAGGTGTATGGGAATATATAAGAAGGGGAAAAAAGGAAGACAAAAAGTTGAATACGTAGGAGGAAAAAAATGAGGTAAATGAACAGTTTGGAAGAAGGAGGAATGGAGCTCTTCTGGAAGGAAGTACTAAAGGTTAAGAAAGAGAGTAAAGGGAATCTTCAGTGAATAATGAATATTGATAATATTTTCGTGACTGATGATCTGGGTGTGAGGAGAGTGTTAAAGGAGCACTTCGAAAATCTGCACAATATTGATAGTAATAAAAAGGTGATAGTGAATGTGTGTGGGTTTTAAAAAATGGTAATGGTATGGTAAATCTGACTGTGCAGATGTAATTACCGATGAAATGATCAAGAATGGAGGCGATATTGTTATTGACTGGATATGGAAGTTGTGTAACAAAGCGTTTATGGAGGATATAGTTCCGAAGAATTGGAGGAGAGCAGTAATAGTAGCCTTATATAAAGGTAAGGGGCATAACGGGAACTGTAGAGAAATTAGTTAATTGTGTGGTAGAGAAGATACATATTGGTATTTTGGTTGAGGAGTGCGTCAAGTGATAGAGGGACTGATTGGCGAAAACGAGCTGCATTTAGAAGTGGTAGAGAATGTGTAGATCAAATTTTTACATTCAAACAAATGATTGAAAAATGAGAGAGAGAGAAGAGGAAGAATGTATTGTATTTAGGTTTGTTCTATGGACTTGTAACAGGCGCATGACATGATTAACAGGAAAGCTCTGTGGTGGGTGTTAGTGATATATGCGGTGCTGGTGGTAGACTTCTGAATAGAATCAAAAGTATGTTCGGCGATAGCAGGGTTCACACTTTCTGGAAAGTCAGGGAAGGTCAGGGAAAGTCAGGGGAAAAAAAAATTGTCAGGGGAAAGTCATGGGAAACGTTTTAAAATATGCTGAAAGTCAGGGAAATTCCAAAAAAGTCAGGAAATTTTAAAAGTTCTTCAAAACATCTTCACTGTTCATTTGGAAAAGTGATATTTTGATATATTTTTTTTCTTTACTGTATAATTGTGAGAATAAGAGATTGTATCTGATTAAGTGAATGAAAATAATGGGCAAGGAATGAAATTCCATCAATCTACTTCTATCCTGTTTCTTTCTATTTTTAGTTCACTATTATATCTTTTTCTTTTTAGGTATTTATACTTTTTGAGGTGTTTTTTTAAGGTTTGACGAAGTGATTTTGGATTTTTGTGCAGTTGAAGGTATTTATTATTTATTTATAAAATGACTTCAAACAAAAAAACTAACTTTAACTACCACGTGGTTGGACGTCAAACTGAACCCACAGTTTATCAGGTGGTTGGGTAAAGGCCTGATAGTTCCAAGGACATCACTGGTAAAATATGTAAAAAAAACTTTGATCTATCTAACATGGGACGCCAAGCCGAAGTTTCACATTCAAGAGGGGAAACTCATTTGAATTTAATCAAAACTCAGCAGGACCAACCATCATTGAAAACCTTTTTCGTTATGTGTTCTAATAATACAAATATTAGTAAAAGTGTGTGCACTGAAAATTATGCCATTCCATCAACTTCTAATCATACTCAACCGATTGTAAATGACCCTGAGTGTTCTGTTAATAACCAACCAAACCAGTTTATCAATCAGTATCATCATCTTATTGCATTAAAGATGATGTTACCAAGAATCTGAAATACTATGGGCAATTAAAGGTGGTGGATGATAAAATGTCTTTAAACTCGTGTGCAGAAATAGATTCCAAACAATTTAATGTTAATGTTGAGATAGTGCGGTAGCTTCAAATTTAAAATTGGGGCCGATATGAAATGTAAATATGTGATTAACCAGGGACTTGCTCCCTATTTTTCTAGAAGCAAAAGCACCAATACACTGTTACTTTGCAGTGAAGCTCATTCTATACTTGAATTAAAATTCAAAATTTTTTGGATGGTGACTGTCTTTTTAAGAGACTTTATTGTTTTCGTTCTATAGTACATGGGAATCAATGTTATGTGGAATTGTGGCGAATTATTAAATTAGGACTGATGATTTTTGCATGGAAAATGCGGACAATGAGAAGAGGGTTTTGTATAAAAGTTAAGGCAATTTATAGATGAGAATCGTGAAAGAAACATAGTCAGATTTCTCATAAGAACAGTGCACAATGCATATAGAACTCATGAAAGTATTCATAAAGTTCTTATCACTCGAAAAAATTGTTGACACAATGTCGTCAATCATAGGTGATCTGAAGAACATCTCAAAGAGTTCAAACAGACAAAAAGAGAAGAGAATAAAAGGTGAAAAAGAAAATTATGCACATTACAGATCATATAAACTTGCAAAGGCATAGAAAGATGTTTGAAACTTGAAGCTTTGACCAGAAGAAGACGCATATAATCAAAATTTCAGATTGCTTGAGAAGAAAAAGCTAATCTAAATCTCCCCATCTAGAAACTTTTGTGATCACAGTGGACGTTTTCACCTAGGCTATGCTTTTAGTGTAAGCTTTTAATTTATTTTCTTTTTTTGTATAAATAAAACTGTTTACTTTTGGAAAAAATAAAAAAGGAGTGCGTTGGACTGCTATGGGGAAGGTATAGGATGATTACTAAAAAAAAAATATTTTTTAAAATAAATCCGAATGAGTGGGGAAATTTTCATTTTTAGATAATTTTCAAATAATTTAAAGTATGAACTGTAGATAAATAGGCTGCAAATAATGAATTAATAGATATTTATACGCTAGAAATACGAACTCGTGGTCAGGGAAATATGCAGATTTTGGTCAGGGAAGTCAGGGAAACGTTCAAGGAAATCAAATTCATTTTTTCAGTGGAACCCTGATTCGGTTTCCTAAGAATTAATGTTGAAAGTGAATGGTTTAATTTAATTAGTGAAGTGATGCACTGATGTGTTATGTCTCCTTGGTTATTTAATTTGTGCATGGATGGGGTGATGAAAGAATTAGTGGTAGGTGTTAAACTGATGGAGAATGGAAGAGTGTAGGGTGCCCTGCTTATTGTACGTGGATGATTTGATTTTGTGTGGCGATTCTGAAGAGAGTTTAGAGGATTGGTAGGGGGTTTGACAGAGTGTGTAAAAGGAGGGGTTTGAAAGTAAATGTAGATGAGAAATGTAGATAAAGTAAGGTGATGGTAGTGAGTGAGGAGAGTTCTTGGTGTGAAGTCATGTTGAGTGATGAGCAATTGGATCACTTATCTGAGTTTAAATATTTAGGATATATGTTGGATGAAAAGGGAACAGGTGATGCAGAGAGTGGTAAGGAAGTTGTTAAAGGTAGGAAGGTGGCTAGTGCAATTAAATTCTTGTTGGACACAAAGGGACTGAGTCTTGAGTGCGCTAGGGTTTTGCATGAGGATATGTTGTTATCTGTGTCAATGTGTAGTAGTGAAACTATGGTATGGAATAAGAGGTATAGAACTAAGGTACCATGTGTTTAGACTTTAGATGGATAATCTTTGGGACGTGTTAGTTGTGAGAGAATTGATAAAATGGGGAATGAACGCATTAGGGTTTGTGTAGTGTTAAGAAAGGCGTAAATGAATGAATAAACGAGAGGCTATGAGAATGGGTGAGTGCATTATGGAAAGGAATGGATGAGAGTTCAGTAGGTTAGGAATGATATAGTGGTGAGTGTGTAGAAAATCGACTGGCTGAGAGCGAAGAAAAAGTGGATTGAGTCAGTAAATGAATGTTTGAAGGAAAGGAATGAGAGTTTGATAGAGGCGAGAAGAAAGTTTCATAGTAGTAGTGAATGGAGGAGTTTTGTGAAAGGGTATGGTTTTGGGCCTGTCCCATGGGATGAACCCCACATTGGCGAGATAGCGCAGTGGTGGTCCGTCGCAGTCTTATGAAGTCTTAGGGTGAATTTTTTTACGCGACGAACTTCTAACTTAAAAGTCATATGGGGCGACGAAGCTTTCCTTTTGACCTACGTCATGCTCTTCTTAACTCCTATTTCCGTGCATGTTACGCACCTTTCCCTACATCTAGTGGGAAACAATCTGATGATAAAGAAAAAGAAAGAATAATTTGATTTAAATTTAAATACTTTTCTCATTGATTA
>JABUQX010067071.1:7500-15000 GCA_015478945.1 Trachelipus rathkii | reverse complement strand
ATCCCCAACAACCTCAACATCCCTCACACTCTAGATTCTCACTCACACCACAATATCTCCCTCCGTCACACTCACCACAAACATACATACTAACACAACCCTCTCATTAGTATTCTCCCATCACACATATCACTAACCACCATACAACCTCAAAAAACAACACAACCTAAAACCTCTAAGCACTCTCCACCACACCATCAAACACTCCACTCAATCCCACTTATCCTCTAACCATACCACCATAACACAAGACCCAAAGAGACACACACACACCAACACAAACCCTAACAAACACTCTCCAATGCTGGACACCATCCCCACTCCACCCCTCCACACCCTACAACAAAATACATATCAACCACAATACACACCACCTGATACCCCGCACCACCAATTCCCTCCCACCCAACTACTGACAACTCAACACCTCTGTAACCAATACTCTCACCATACCATCACAACCAATATAGACTGTAGGACAATTCCTTTACTCCTACCATTCAGCTTACGCACCTAACCTAATCTCTAACACCACTTCTCGCATATTTCCAATCCCCTTCCTGCCCCATTCCCCCCAACACTCACACACTATATACAAAATCCACTCATACCCCATCCACTCCCCCACCCCCACTATCATTCCAACATAACCTCCATACACCACCCCTCCTATTCAACTATATATATATTATATATATATATATATATATATATTATATATATATTATATATATATATATATATATATATATAATATATTATATTATATAATATATATTATATATATATTTTTTTTTTTTTTTTTTTATTCCTCCCTTGGTTTCCCACTGGATGTAAGGTAGGGATGCGTAACATGCGCAGAAATAGGATAGTTATGTAGAAGAGCATGACGTAAGTTGAAAGGAAAGCTCCACCATTCGCCTATTAAGTGAGGAGGCTCGTATGCAGTTAAAAAAAAATCCCCACCCATAAGGACATCACAAGACTGCCAGAGACCACCACCTGTGGCTATCATGTCAATGTGAGGTTCATCCCATGGACAGGGCCAAAAACCCATACTCATCTCACCAAAACCACCATTCACCCACTACTATGCGCTTTCTTTTCGCCTCTGCCGAACTCGCATTCCTTTCCTTTAGACATTCATTCATTTACTGACTCGATTAATTTTTTCTCCGCTCTCCCAGTTAACAGTAAAAAGTATAAGTGAGAGCTCATCACAGCAGTAAAAAAAATCCACCCTAAGGCTTCACAGGACTGCGACGGGCCCTCACTGTATTATCTCGTCAATGTGTGGCTTATCATTTGTGTCAGGCCAGCAACCATACCCCCTCACAAAACCCCGCCATTCACTCCTATTATGCAATTTTCTTCTCGCCTCTCGCCAAACTCATTCCTTTCCTTCAGACATTATTTTACTTACCAGTTCGCTTTTCTTTGGTCTCCTCCCAGGCGGTCCATGCTCAGCACACACTACTCATCCACTTAACCAACCGACTATCATCCATCCTTTCTTTATAGCCAAACTGTCTTAATACGCTGCTCTTATTTACGCCTCATATGCACCTTTCTTTTCGCCTCTGCCGAACTCGCATTCCTTTCCTTCAGACATTCATTCATTTACTGACTCGATTAATTTTTTCTCCGCTCTCCCAGTTAACAGTAAAAACTACCTTCAATTGAAGAATATTAATAGATGTTGAAGAGGATGAGCGTTGTCACGATAAAGTGACGTTTCTTCCCGGAGGCTGCTTAGGAGTCTTCAGTGGTGCTAGCAGCCTCCTGCACCAGACGCCACAATCTAATTAAATGAATGCTCTATATGTTTACAACTAATTTGCTTTATCAACTACATGGACCACATTCTTTTCCCCATATTCCATGGAGGCAAGTGGACTCTCTTGCCCCACACTGTTGGTGCCTATAATCATGAAATTATTTTTAAAATATTTATAAAAGGCTTTAATTTCCAAATTATTTGCCTCACAATATGTTATTAATCATACCCCCCCCCCCAAAAAAAAAAAAAAAAAAAAACACACACACCACCATAATAGTTGAGTTACTCATTTGTCTAATTTCAAAATCAAAAAATGTTGTTACTTTTTGAGTAATAATTAATAATTACAATAAACTTATTTTTAATTTCAAAATAAACCGTTGGGTCGCGAAGTTAATCCTCTTATTAGATGATAGCCAAAAAGGTTAAGAACCTGTGGTTTGCATGATTACCTCTATTATCATCATTCGCATTTAATATTCTTTATTCATTGAGTTTGAAAGTTTATGAATTCGAGCTATTTCTCGCCCTAAATTCTCAATTAAAAGTAAAAATATGTTAGGTTTGAAGCTTATTTTTTTACACTCATTAATGCAGTAGTTACACCATAATAAAACTTGATGCCCATTTTTTTTAATGTATGTTTTGGTGCTAATTATCATCTGTCTGTTTCATAAAAAAATATTAAAATATTTTTAAGTATATAATGATATATTTTTAATGTATAGATTTTGTGTGTTATGTTTATATAAAACGTGTTCGTATTTACAGAGCGCGAGAGGATTGGTTAGCCGCTATTATGTTCGCACTTAAATGAACGGGAATCAAACCAAGGATGTATGAAATTAGATGTAAAAAAAAAAGAGAATGCCACCGTCTGGTCAAAAGGAAAATTGCCAGGATTTTTTCAACTGAACCAACACCGTTGTTGAAGGCTAAGAAAAATACTTTAATTTCCAGTTAAAGTGAAGTTTTAATTAAAACATCTTCTTCTGTGGCTATCTTGGCGGTTCTTCGTTTCTTCTTTCTTGTTTTTCTTCTTCCTAACCTTCTTCGTCTTCTTCTTTTCCTTCTTCTTGCTTCTTTCGGTATCTGTTTTTTTTCTTGTCCTTGTTTTTCTTTCTTTTTCTTCCTTTCTTCTGGTCTTCTTCTTCTTTCTTCTGTTCTTCCTTTCTTCTTCTTCTTCTCTCTTCTTCTTGCTTCTCTCTTTTCAGGTTAAGTGGCATAAGACCAACACTACGCGAATTTAGATATATACATTCTTTACGCGAAAACAATGAAGATTGGAGAGGGAAAAATCTAATGAAAGTCTTCAAAAAAATTACTATAAATTGTGGGTGGTTGGTTTAGGTTGGTTTTGAGGGGAGGGTGGGTCATAAGAGGATGTGGAGAAGGAGAACTGAATTACGAAAATATCAAAAAGCAACGGAGATAGAGGAGATAATGAAGAAAGATAGTAATTGGTGATTATAGGGTAGTTTATGATATGGTATGCTATTATGAATCAGGGTTAATAGGGAGAGCTCGGGCATAGGCAAGAAGAAGAGTTAGTGATATTGGAGTTGGGTGGTAGAGCTTACTGAATGGAAGTCGGAAGAGGGAAAAGTATGTTAATGACTAGATGAGTGGAGTGAGACATAATTGTAAAAAGAAATAAAAGTGGATAATAAAAGTGATTGGTTAGTATTAATAGCGGAGTGAGGCAGGGTTGTGTTATGTCTCTTTGGTCTATTCAATTTGTATATGGATGGGTTATGACACAGAATTAGAGGTGGGGGTGGCCAGGGTGGTATTAGAATGATGCCTAATCCACCAAAGAAATTGTCCGATAGATTTTAGGATGATTTGGTATGGTTTTTGTGCCAAATCTTGAAGAGAGTTTGAGAGGATTGGTTAGAGAGATTTTGGCAGGGTGTGTTGTAAAAGGAGGGGTTTGAAACGTAAACGTAGATCAGAGTAAGGTTATGGTTGTCGCGATTGAGGACAGCCCTCAGTGTGAAGTTTGTTAGATGGTGGATGGTGAGCAGCTGGGAACAAGTGTCTGGGTTGGAATAATTATTAGGGGGTATGATGTTGAAGCAGAAGCGGAACGGACGGGATGCAGAGCTGGTAGGTGAAGTGTGAATGGCAGGAAGGTGGCTGGTGCAATTAAATTCTCGTTGTAGTGAATGTAAAAGAGGACTAAGTCATTGACGCTGTGCTAGGGCTTTTATACATGCAGCGGTTATGTTAGTTACCTGTGTTTTAGTTGTATGAGTAGTGAGGACCTATGGTGCTTGGAATAAGAGATTGTATAGGATCTATAAGGTGTCAAAATGTTGTGCAGGTATCCAGAATGGACAACTCTTTAGGGGCGAAATTGTGCGGTAGGTGTTGAGGAAAGAGAAGTGATAAAAGTGAGAGATAAACTGTGTGCGGTTAGGAGATTGTTTGGTGTTGTTGGTCTGTAAGAAGAAAGGGATGCTTATAATGAGGAGAATTATATGGAAAGTATGTTGTAGTATGGGGTTTGTTTCATATGGAAGAGGATGAAATGATAGTCGGGTGGTTTAAGCGGTATTGGGATATTTTAGTGGCGAGTGTGTCTGGTAGAGAGAGCCGACCGGCTGTAAGAGGAGACCGAAAAGAAATTACTGGTGATTGAGTCGGGTAAACGAAGGTGTTGATTGAGGAGAAGTTTATTATGTGTAGGTTTGGTAGAGGGCGGACGAAGAAAGTGTGATGTAAAAAGGAGGTGAATGGCGAGGGGATTGGTGATGGAGGTAATTGATTGTGCCCACCCTGGGGCCAATTATGAAGGTTTAATTTTGAACCCTTACATTGACTTGAGTTTCTACCAGGGAGGTGAGGGGTCCAATGCGCGGTGTCCCAATGAATGGCTTTAGGGTTGTTGGGAGTTTATTCTCGGACTGCGGTGATGAGTTCCCACTAGATTTTATTATGGTAGGCCTTTGGAGGAGGCCAAAGTAATGGCTGGGCTTTCTGTTCGCACTGGAGTTGTGGCATGTTCTTCACTGATTCTTTTCTTTTTCCGAGTTGTCTTGCGTCACGTCTAGACCTTACTCCCATCTTGGGGAATAATAGAATAGAAGTTTTAAAAAGTGAACTTATTGATATAATATGTATAGGTATTAATATATAAGTACTATGATATTAGATATTGAATAGTTATATATAATTATAGTATAGTATAAACTACCATACCTCAGTACATAGTACAGTTTATGGGTATAATAAGGGTAGATTGTTTAAAAGTATATACTATAACTATATTAAGATAATTTGTCTAGCAATGCATCAGTTGACATTTCATGCTGTTTCCAGGAGGTAAGTTTTAAGAGGGAAGGATGTACTGCGGGTCTCTTGCTTGGGCGTGCGTATAAGCACGAGGGTGAAAATTTCGAAATCAGACAACCTTTAACCTTCATTTTTATTACCCGACTGATGTATCGAACTCGAATCGGAAAAAGGTAGGAGGTTTGTTACTTCTTTGAAATATTCTCACAATCTTGGAGATATAATTGCTACCTAGTTGAGGGATATATATCATGAAACAAGGTTTGTCAGAAAATGCGTAAGGCTTTGATAATCAGGGATTATGTTTTTCATAGCGAAGAATGTCTTCCGGGAAAACACGAGAAAGAATTGGGGAAAAATTGTTTTATAGTCGCTCTAGAACAAGAATCGTGGCTCTATTTGTGTATATAATATTAAATAAGGGTATATATTATATGATGTATAGATTAGGGTAGGGTATTATATATATATACTATATTATATGGTATATATATATAGTATAATATAGTATATATTATAGTATATATATATATGAATACAGTATATGGGAGTAAAATTATATCCTAGATGTATATTTTATAAATAATATTATATAAATATAATATACTATAAATATATATAATAGATATGTATATATAAATTTCTATATGAAGAAATATATATATATCGATTTATATATATAATATGATTATATAGTAGTATATATATTATATATATATATAATATACTTATATTATATATATATATTTCATATTCATATATACTATATAGTATAATATATATACACTATATATCATATATATAGTATAATTATATATATATATTATAATATATAGGTATATATATATATATTATATATACTTTGAGGTTGTGTGGTGGCAGTCTTAGAATTCATATTGGATAAATTTAAAGTTGAAATGAAAAGGTCAAGGTAGGTGTGGTTGTGACCTATTGTGACGTATGGCAGGGAAACGTTGAAGAGAGTACGATTTTTTGGGAATAATCTGAATGAATGTTCTGGAGGCGTTGAGTAGGCAGACTTTCAGATTAATAGTTCTTTCGGGGGCACCTGAAATGGTTGGGATAAAATGATCAAAAAAAGGGATGGTTGATAATCAGTGGTTCTGGAAGGGGGTGTCATGGGTGGCGGCGAGAAAAAATCGAGGAATTGGTCAGGCCGAAGCGTTGGATATTGATTTTCTGGTGAAAAGAGAGGAGAACTGTCTGTAAGTAATGACTTTCTTTTTAAACACAAAGTATCCATAAGATATAATTAGAGTTGGCTGTAGGTTTTTTGTAGATGGAGAGTTGTAAGTATGATTGATTTGAGTGTTTGGTGAAGAACGGAGATGTTGAAGTATGTGTTGAGATGTTAAATCAGTTAGTGATTTAGGAATGGGAATATCGGATCAGTTATGTTCGTTCTGATGTAAAAATTAAGTTAGTGGGGCTTGGTTGGAGAGGAAGGTGATACGAAAGGAAGTTAGGTAAAATTAAGAGTGAGGAGTTTTAAGTGCACAAGACAATAAGGATAAGTGTGTAAGAGCGCTCGCTAAGTCAATATTGGAATGGAATTGAACAAGTTGAATAACAAATCTGAGGCCAAATGAAGGAAGCAATGTTATGTTAAAAAGTAGATGCAAAAGGCAAGTATGAACTGGATGTGCTAAAAAAGTAGGAAGTAAGAATGAGTTAACAGTGAATGGGTAAAAATCGAATGAAGAGGCTGGTTTGATTGAAAAGCCGCGTTTAAAAGTAAAAGAATAAGCTTGTGGGGCTTGGAATGTACTTAAAAGCAAATGAATGAAAGACTCAAAAGAAAGATGCTTGGACATATAATTAAGGAGAAGAAAGAAATAACTAAAAGGTGTTATACGTTAGGAGCAAACACAAGAGGTAAAGATGAACAGTTTGGCAAGCGAGGATGAATGGGACTTACAAGGGAAGAGGAAGCTCTTCTTGGAAAGAAGAGCGAAATTTTAAGAATGAGAATCAAGGGGGAATGCTGCTTTAGGAATAATTGATAGGAATGGTTGCTTTTGTAACTTTAGAAAATGGAATGTGAGGGAGGAGGTGTGGAAAAGAACACTTCGAAAATCTGCACAAATATTAACTAGTAATGAAGAGGGAGGTGATAAGTGAATGTGGTTGTGGGCTTTGATGGTGCATATTGAGTGGAAAAGGACATAGGTATTTTTGGGGATGAGGTCTTATAGTAAGGAGGCACGGATAATGCGCGCGGTAGAGTTGAAAAAGTTGCAAGAATGGGTAAATCTGCCAGTATAGATCGAATAGAATTACTGGTGAAAGTGATCAAGGAGACGGACCGAGAAATGGTGATTGATTGTGATTTGCGACGGAGGGGAAGTTGTTGTAAGTAAAGCGTCTTACTAGAGGACGATATAGTACCAAGGATTGGTAGG
>JABUQX010067071.1:0-2500 GCA_015478945.1 Trachelipus rathkii | reverse complement strand
ATTATTCTATGCAGATTCCCTTATTCCTTTATATATATATATATATATATATATATATATATATATATATATATATATATATATATATATATATATATATATATATATATATATATATATATATATATATATATATTTCATAAAAGGATTTTTTAGCTTGATCGGGGTGGTCAATTGGCTATCAACATTCAAAGAAAGTCGAACAAAATGTAACGGACTAAAAAGTAACGGAGAAAAAAATAACGGAACTTATTCGGAGCGTTACATGAAAGAAAAAGTAACGAGTCCGTTACTCCGTTACTGAAAAAACTAGTTCCGTTAGTAACGGAGTAACGGAGTAACGGATCGTGCCCACCTCTGTATATATATATATATATATATATATATATATATATATATATCGCATTTCAGTCAAAGAATGAGAGAGATATATATATATATATAAAGATATAGATATATATATATATATATATATATATATACTCTGTATATATATATATATATATATATATATATATATATATATATATATATATATATATATCATCATCATCATCATCATCATCATCATCATCATCATCACCCATCTTCTCTCCCCAAGACTGGAGGTAAGGTGCGTAACAAGCACGGAAACAGAAAATAGTAGAAGGATATAAAGGAAGTCGAAAGGAAAGACCAGCCTACTGGCGACCTTATACCACCTGCGAGAATTCGTCGCAGTCAGAAAATCCACCCTAGAGCTTCACAGGATCGTGATGGACCCCCACTATGACATCTCGTCACTGGGGTTCATTACTAGTCTGTGGCCAGCCATACCTCCTCACAAACCCCGCCATTCACCCTGTATGCACCTTCTTCTCGCCCTGCCAAACTCCACATTTTCAGGCACCCTTTTTCTGGACTCATCCATTCTTTCTTCGGTCTCCCATCCGGTTGATTCCCAACACACTCACCACTATACATCCGTTTAACCGACCGACTATCATCCATCCTTTCCACATGACCAAACCATCTCAACGTACTTTCATTTATTCTCTCATTTACCCCATTCTCCACACCAAACAACTCTCTAATACGTTCATTCCTCATTTTATCATTTCCTTTCGCACCTAACACGCCACCAAGATTGTCCATCTGAACACATTGTACTTTTATATATATATATATATATATATATATATATATTATATTTATACACACATAAGAGTAAATATATATATATATATATATATATATATATATATATATATATATATATATATATATATATATATATATATATATATAGTATATATATATATATATATATATATATATATATATATATATAAAGAAGTATATATATATATATATATATATATATATATATATATATATATATATATATATATATATATATATATATATATATATATATATATATATATATATATATATATATTTATATATATATATATATATATATATATATATATATATATATATATATATATATATATATATATATATATATATATACCCTCATATATATATATATATATATATAGCATATATATATATATACATATATATATATATATATATATATATATATATATATATATATATATATATATAGTATATATATATATATATATATATATATATATATATATATATATATAGTCACTCTACTATACATTAACACAGGTAATAACATACCCTCATGTAAGACCCTAGCACACTCAAGACTTAGTCTCTTTACATCCACCAACGATTTACTGCGTACCAGCCACCTTAGTGCCATTCACAACTTTCTACTACACTCTGCATCATCTGCTCCCTTTTCATTCAATATATATCCTTTAAATTCAGACACTTTTTCCAGCTGCTCACCATCTAACATAACTTCACACCGAGGACTGTCCTCACTCACAACCATAACCTTACTCTTATTACGTTTACTAAACACCTTTATTACACACCCTACCAAATCTCTACCAGTCCTCTCAAACTCTCTCTCAGATTCGTCCCACAAAACCAAATCATCTCTCATAATAGGTATGGAACCTTCCACTCTCTTCATTCTCCATCATTCTAACACCATCCCTGACGCCCCCACCTCTAATTTTTTCATAACCTCATCCATATACATTTGATTGCCAAGGGAGAGACATAACACATCCCTGCCTCATTCTGCTATTAATATTAAACTAATCACTTTCGACACTATATTTTTATTCTTACACACGCTTGCTATCGTCATACATACTTTTGATTCATTCAGAAGCTTACCACCAACACCATATCACTAACACCTGCCATAGAGCTTCCCTATTAATCCCACTATATTACCTGTAAATCAATAAATCCTAAAATAACTTAAGGTTTTTCTCCTATCCAACTATTGTTTTAATGTACGATTGATCCATAATATCCTCTACCACTTCAGCCCACCACCAGTTCTTCAGTCATTCGACGCACTCTTTTCGACCAAAATACCAAGCATAAATCTTCCTTA
>JABUQX010067070.1:22500-43226 GCA_015478945.1 Trachelipus rathkii | reverse complement strand
AACGAAACCTGGAGTCTATTGTTTTTCATTATTTTACTTCTTTTTAAAAAAGAAACTTTTCTTTTTTGAACGATTTTAAATTTTTGAAAATACTCGGCCCCGCCTTTCGTAAGTGAGGTAGTAACCATGCCTAGACGGAGTCGGAGTCGAGTCGTGGAGTCGGAGTCGTGGAGTCGTGCAATTTTCCTGGAGTCAAAAAGTCGGAAGTCGGAGTCAGAAAAACTTTGTAAAAAGTGGAGTCGGAGTCGGCAGTTTTGAAACGAAAATCCCTGTGTAAGTGGAGTCGGAGGCGGAGACGGAGTCGAAAATTTAGAGAACTATTATTATTATTATTATTATATTATATTATTATTATTATTATTATTATTATTATTATATATTATTATTCATTATTATTATTATATTATTATTATTATTATATATTATTATTATTATAAAAGTTTATTTCCAAGCTTCTTAAATATTATTTTTAGGGCTCTTTAATTTAATTCAATTTAAATTTAATCTTTGAAAATAATAACAGGAGAAGAAGAACATATATTTACATAGATTTCCCGACCGTATTCGTCGTCTATGCTGAACCATCTTCAGATGATATTTCTTGTAAAGCGAAGATGAGTCTTTAAAATGAAAAAATATAATAAGTAAATCAAATGATATTGAGTCTCAGACTGATAAATACTATAGAAATTTATGTTAACGTTCTCGGTCTGCGTAGTTTTATATAGAAGGCCCCGGACAATTTTAAGTTTCTGACTATCACTACGACCGTATAAATTGCGAAGTGATTTAGAAATATTACTAATAGTTGACTGACCATGTGCCGTATTAAAATTGTTCAAAGATTTTTCTGGGACTGTAGAGACGGTTGATATGCCCTGTCGACAATCTATTCTCGTGTGAACCAAATATGTCGACGTGACAGTCTTAACTCAGGGCAGTTAATTGACACAACGTTGAGGCTGTTCGGGCCAAAGCATCTCTTGTGCTAAAGGAAGATGACATTGTTTGGACAATTTATGGTATAGTCTGACTTTAAATTTAATTTGAGAAGTTTATGTTTTTTTTTGGGGTTTTATTCTTTAAGGGAGTTATTGAACGGACGGTGAGAATTACAAATATACGAAAGCACCTTCTCTTCTTATTGACAAAATTAGCATTGGAAGCAGTTTTGAAAAAAGAAATTATTCGAATTTTCTGATTAGTTTTACTTTCTTTATTATAAAATTTGTTAGGGTTTTATTAATTAAATTTTCAACTAAATATTGTGGATGATCACAGTTAATTTTAATATTTTACTAAATGCGACAAATTTCTTCATCAAAAGTTTTCAAGTTGAACATAGGTTGTAATGCTCTGTTAACTTAAAATTTTTACGATAGATTCTTGAATAAATAAGTCGGTGAATACGGATTCCATATTCAGTATACAAGGACCAATTATCGTGAGGTTTTGACATGTATGCCTGTGGATAATGAGCCGTTCACAATTAACATTGATTTTGAGATCTAAAAAACAGATAGCATTATTAAAACCCAGTTTCGTATGGGAATCTTTAGCATTGAACAACTCTTGCAATTCTATTGATTGAACGACTGATGTCATATTATCTAATGCTCCTAAAAAATAGAATGAAGTGTCGTTCGACATACCTTATGTAAAATACGGAGAGTTAAAGTTGTTTGTTTCACAAAGGATTTTGTTTTTCCAGATTTGACATATAGAAGTCAGCAATGTAGTCCAAGTGGTTAGCCATCAAGGCCACTCATTCGTTCTGTAGACTATATGTTTTCTTTAAATTTAAACGTGGATTAAATACAACAAATTAATAAAAGGTCCGCATATATGCTGTTGCTGAGTATGATCTGGTGGGGTAGGTATTTGGAGTATACCACTTCTGTTAATCTATTTATGTCAATCGTATTCAAGGAACCAGTACATTTATGAACAAAGATTCTACATCAAGTGAGGCGAATATATTAGTGACTTCAAGTCTAAGTTTGATAATTACATAAGGTGTCATTATTGATACTATGACAAGACGTGTTTAAAGATATGGTCGGAAATGCTGTTCAAATATTGGCAATTTCTTGTAGTGTAACCGTTCCGCACATAGGTATTACAGGTCTCAAAGGTGAATTTTCTGAAATTTTTGTGTATTTTAGGGCAATCCATATATATATATATATATATATAGTATATATATATATATAATATATATAATATACATTATTATATAATATATATGATATAATAAATATAATATATATTAATATATATTATTATATATAATATATATATATATATATTCTTTATACATAATATATATATATATATATATATATAATTTATATATTATATAATATATAAATATAAAGTACCTATATTGCATATATATATCATATAATTATATATAAATATACTCGAAATATATACTAACGTATATATTATATACATAATATATATATAATATATATATACTATATATATAAATAATATATATATATATAATATATATATATATATATAATATATATACAACGCTTTATTATTAAACTCACGAAGTGATTGTCAGAATCTTTGTTTTTATATTTCATAAGCGATTCTGTTTTATATATTATATTATTATCTTATATTTGATTATATTAATTATTACTTATATTATTATATTATATTATTATACATTATTATTATATTATATTATTATTATTATTAATATTATTATTATTATTATTATAATATAAAACTGAAAATATTAAACTGTTAATTTTTATAATGGCTGTTTTTAATAAAAATTAAAATAATTTGCATGATAATTACGTTATACATTTGTTAACCGAAACTGAAAAATATATTTGTTTACATTTGATTGCTCATGCATCTTTGTCTTTAAGTTACTACATGTATAGGATTTGGAAGATAAGATTCATTGGAAAAGTGGGTATAATTTTTTATTCTCAAAGCAAGCGAAAAAAAAAAATATTGCTTGAAACATAGAAAATGTTGCACTGTAACTCTGTTAACACTAAGTCAAATGAGTCAGAGGTTCGAAATTTGAATTTGAATTTTGCATGCACCATATCCTCGGTCAGTCGGTAGTCGGAGTCGAAAAATTTGTTTAAACGTGGAGTCAGAGTCGGAGTCGAAATTTTTTTTAAGTGGAGTCAATCGGAGTCGGAGTCGAGTCGGAAAATCCAAATTTGAATTAAGGAGTCGAAAGTCGGAGTCGAAAAATTTATTTCACGACTCCGCAGCCCTGGGTTAACCCCGCGGTAGAATATCGGGTATTAAAATAATAAAAACGAGTAGTGAAAGAAATTTTTTTTTTTTTTTTTTTTTTTTTTTTTTTTAATTCAGCCATTTTGGTTTATCTCGCACTAATTTGTAAATCGGAATATCATAGGCACTGTCTATATTAAATTAATAATATCTTTTAAGATTAAAAGAATATCTTCGGAAAAGATCTTAAAAAAATTAATTACATTAACTTTTAAGATTATTCATTTATGTTAAATCTTATAAATAGCTAAAAGCACGCTAATATGTGATATTTGCATCCACGAGTTCTCTCATTTAAAACAAATTTGACAGACTGAGGAGAGTGGGATCTTCGCCTATAGTTCCATCTTCCAGTATCTCCGTCAAATCGAACATTTATGGTTTTCGGAGGAACGTCGTGACTTACTTACAACACGGCTATAAGCATAAGTTTAACAAAAGAAATCTATGAAGAACAACTAGGAATACCAATAGACTATAGAATAACAAAACTGTAAAGCAAAATTTTAGACTTAAAATACTACTAAATCTGTCTTAAATTCTATGTTATGAGGATGTATTTTTCATGTGTCGGTGGCAAGTATAAGCTCTCTTAACATGTTCCAAGGAGATTATATTTTCACATTCCCTTGGGCAAAATCTCACTACGTACAAGGTCCTCGAGAAAACTGACAAGTATACCCAAAATGCCCCTTAGGTATTGCAATCTCCATACAGTAATAAGAAACTTCATTGCATTCCAATCACAATTGTGAAATACATCGTTAAAATTATGATGCTTAAAATAAGGTACGTAAAGCAATATCAAAATAAAAACAATAAATATACAATAAATAATAGATTTATACCCTTATATCCATCCAAAATTTGACTGAGTTTCTATATTTCATTTCATTCGGCGGCTAAAGGTAGCCTCTGTCAATCGAAACCAAACACTGTCGCTTGGAATTTTTGCTGGACACTCTGCAGAGGAATTGGAATCTGGGAAAGCCAATTTGAGATTGGCTAGTTCAATCACAGCCATTTATTTCAAATGCTTACTTAGAACGAAGTAGGTCAAAGCTTTTAAGGTCTGTTGCTAGATGACTAGGGAAACTCTAGATCAGAAATAGGATAGAATAATATTGGTCAAAACTTAAATAATAGTAATAGTAAAAACAAAATAAAAAACAAAGCAAAAAATACAGTAATAGGTGTTCCTTCTTAAATTGATGAGAAAGTCGGGTATCTTATCCTTATCTTACTCTGATTCTTACCAAAGGAGTACCCCGTTAGTATCTTTGTTCCCGGTAAAAAAGAGTGTTTTGGAAAAAGACCTATGACAATTTCTCAGATTTCAAGATCAATCATCTTAAAACTCAAAACAACGTTACCATTTCTCCTTTCCTTCCTCTATAATCTTAAGGGTACTTTTCCGTATCTGAATCCTCAGTGAATAGGGTCTTTAGGGAGAGGTGTGGCAGATGTTTCTCGTTTAGTGTAAAATCAGTCAATTTATAGAACATATTTGTAAAAAAGAAAACTGATCCAATCTAGGAAACGTGGCAAAAATTAAAAACGTAAAGCCTACAAATGAGTTGCAAAATACGTTTTCTTAAATTCCATCCAAAAAATTCTAGCCTAACGCGGATCTGTTGTCTAACTTCTCACTCAAATATACAGCGCTGCTCTACCTTGGCTATACTGCATAAAGAGTGTTCTCCACTGTTTGTGCCTCTCATGATGAAATATCAAATCTCCACGCACTGCAGAGGGACTCGCTGCAAGTGACACGTGTTATGCTTACAGATACCGATTTAGAGCAAAGATTTAACAACAAGAACACCACCACACTTAAAGGTGATGATATTATATATACCTAGAGACAAAACTCAATTCGCAGGAAATCCTTAAAAAAATCAATCAATTCATTGCAATTGTATGCAGGTTGATTTTTCAATACACAGACTACGCTAATTAATAACCTCCATGAAAGCAAAGACACTACAATGACAAAACTTAACAACCCTCTTTTAATATCTTACAACCGACAACCGAACTTCATAATCCTGACCCGTACACTTCACACTCTTGTGTTTGACGTCTTTTAACGATCCGTTTGCATGGTCGGCAATACTCCAACCTGATCAACTTATGAGCTTGTACCGCCCCTTAGCCAGGACACCGTCTTCCTTATTTTGAGCCACCTGACAGACTCGTTATAAACTGCCATCCGGAAGCCGCGTTGGTGGAGAAAATTCAGGATGAAATCAGGTGTGATTTAATGATGTCTTTTTACAGCCTGTCAGGTGGCTATATTGTCCCATCGAAGATTACGACCTAGCTAACTGTCTTTGCCTTCGTCCAACAATTACGTATCTCAAACCTGTGTCAAAATCTTGCTTGTAGATCGTGACTAGGAACGAACCTGTTCCGAAATGCGACAGACACTCGTGCACAGTAGATTAAGTCATAACGAGCCCATAATAAACAGAAAAAATTAGATTTTAAAAAGCAAAACCTAAAGTAACATTCTTAAATCCAATCTACAGTCAATTACTTTTACCTATCTTCGTCCGAGTCCGCAAGATGTATTACAAAAGTATGAAATAAAAATGCTGTACAAAATAGTGCGCTTTAGCACAGAAGAATAAAAGATTCTTAGAAAGAGATTGTTAGAACATCAAAAGAATGATTAGACAATCTAATGTGCCTGCTCATCCCTACATCTCAGACATCATCTAGTGATGATACTCTTTCCTATATATAAATGATTATACATAAATATATATATAATTATATAGGTAAAAAACTATTTATAATTTTATAAATATTCATATAGTGTATACCTATATATATAATATATATATATATATTTCTATATATATATATAGATATATATATATAATTAATAAAATTATATTGATGAAATAAATTAATTTAGTATTTCTTGGCTACGCTCTAAACGGAATATGGATAAATAGTGAATAGTAAAAATGAGTAAGATTATTCTGGTGCAAAAACGCCATAAATATAATCGGTATGATACCTATGATGGAAAAGGGGGCATTGAGTCTGGCATCAAGCACTATATGTCTAAAGAATCAAGCGAAGGATCCAATGCAAAGAATGCTGTACTACATGGCTTCTTTAAGACCTTACGTTTGGTCATGACTGGCGGATGAGACTTATATAATGCTTCTACTCCCTTCTGGAGCGGTTTCAAGCGAATATTGTGACAAAAGAATATTATACCAACAATAATTTAGCTATTACCCAAAAATCCTTCTGTCTCCTAAGTGGTTTAGGGAAGTACTCTATCAAATTCCTACTCTTTTTTCTACCTCTAAGAGATGTTTTTTATCAGCGAGGTATTTAAATGATTAAAACTAGCATGCAACCTAAATCCAAAAGTTTTCTATCTGATTTTACACGTTAATAATCAAAAAATTGACCAGTAAATTCTGTTTACTACAGTATTTAACTCCAGGAAACGATTTCTTGCATCTATCTCTTTAATTTAATCCTAAAATTAAGAGGCAACACAATTGAGGACTACTTTTGTCTTTCTTTTCTCTAAAAGCCCCCTTATAGGCAATTGCAGTAACAGCCATTTGGCAACTCTTTGTCCTCTCTCCTGATCTTTATAACCTCCCTAATCCCCGTTCATACACCTATCGAAAAAAGACGATTAGTGACCTCAAACTAAAAAAACCAAAACAAAAATAAATTAGGTTTAATGCGTAGAATCATTTGTATCCGGATTAAAACCTCATCAAAACTAATAAAACGAAAATATTGAAAACTCCGTACTGTCTCTTGAGTGAAAAGCATGACAAAACAAAGTCATACGGAATATTGGTAAAAGACGCCGGAAGAAAGAGTAAAAATGATACATCATCATATGAGAATGAAAGATCAAACATTTACTTAAAAACTCATAGGACAAAACTTGGCTTCTCCTTGCTTCGAAACAAGAATTTCATGTTCCCGTCAACTCTCTCTCCTTCTCTCTAACCAATTCTACATACAACAACAAAACTCAAATGCCTGAAATTTGTCCTCGGATTTCGAAAACCTCGTACGGTTGTGTCCAGTCACCGTTGAGCGACTAGTTCTGCCCCAATCGTCCCAAACCAGAGAAGTTTCGAAGCGGTCGGGGAAGATATTTTGCTACGCGTCATTTCTTAATCTTAAATAAAAAATAAGGGCATAGATATATTACACCAAACAATCTATACTATAACTACCAATAGATTTATATATATATAACGCTAGGGCACTAAAATATAATATAGATAACTAAATATAATACTTAGAACGAAATAGTATACCTTATTATATAAACCATAAATAGTAGTCAATAACTACTACCACAAAGACCACACCTAAATATTTAACCTAAAAGTATATAATATATATATAATCACTAACTACTATATAACTAAATATATATATATTATATATTAAATAGAATTATATTATAATATATATAATATATATATATATCAGTAAAAGGAGTTATAGAGCATACGGCTCTTACGTCGCTAGGCACTAGGCTATTCTGTCTCCCCTTCCCTTGGGTTCGTTGCCAGCTAGGCTTGTAACAACTTGAGATCAGCTTCCTAGCTACCCACCAGCATGCATCTGGGGATTTACTATTGCCATGGGCACCGGGTTATTCTGTCTCCCCATCCCTTGGGTTCGTTGCCAGCTAGGCTTGTAACAACTCGAGATCAGTTTCCTGACTACCCACCAACATGATTACCCGTGGACTGAATGCTTCTCGCAACCGGCGGAAATGCTACTATAAATGCTTTGATGGTTTTCAGAGGAATTGCCAGGAGAAATCGTCCTGTTCCGCAATCTTTTCGCCCCTAACCTTAGAGTATTTAAATGTTAAAATATTACCCTGCCCTTTCTCATTTAAAAAGTATTCCTGCAACCGATTTTACAAATCGTAATATCTCTATTCTGCTTCTAACAGGGTAGACAAAACTTTACACACAAAATGAAGAAACAAACCAAATATCAAGAGTCCTATCCAAATAGCAAGTAAAGAAGATAACCATCTACTGTTCTAACGGTGCTAAAATAAGGTAATGTCATTACGGACAGAATTCATATACATTCATCACAACAAGTATACAATACCCTAAATATAATAAATAATATAATAATATACCGTACTAGAAAATATATATACTATAACTAAACATAACTGAAAATAATTAACTAAATAAACTAACCAGAAAAAACCAATATAATAATATATATATATAATAGCGAACAAAATATAAGTAAAATATAATATATATTAGGATGGGATACGTTATGAAATGTTTCCCGAATAGGACGGGATGACGATATAGAGCAAATTTTGCCTCTATCGATGACGATATTAAATTGAAAAAAAACTATTCTTTAAAAAATACCTTCATCTATCTCTCTCTCTCTTCAACACAAAAACCATATAAAATAAAGCTCCCAGTATGTATAACCTTATGGTATAATATAATATATATATAAAATATGATAAGAATATATACGTAAAATTAACACCTAACCCAACAAATAATATAATATATATATATATATATACCTGATTAATAAATCCATATATATATATATAAAGAAAGGCTGTGACAGGAGGGTCAGCCCGGGTCAACCTCCCGAAATAATATCCTTTCCCAAGCGATTCAAAATTTTTTGAATTCCCTTAAGTTCAATAATAATAATAATTAATATCCAATATATAATAATAATAATTAATAATAATAAAAAATAAATACAATGTAATAATAATAATAATAAAATAACTTAATACATAAGAAATAATAATAATTAGTTAATCAATGAAAATGAAAAGTATTTATTCAATGAAATTATGAAACATGTGTGGTCCGTTAGGACAGATTCTTAAGAATGCAATCGTAAAGCCGTTCCTCATAACAAATGTCCAAGAAATATTTAGACCAAAGGGACTTTAAATGTAAGGTTTCCAAGAATTTCGGGCAGATGGATAAGCAAAATTGGGCTACCTCCAAATGAATAATGAGACTGTATACCAGAGATTTAAAAATAAGGAGGGTAAGGCTGTAAGCGTTGATGGGAACCGCGCCAGCAGGATTCATTTCCTTCTTCAGCTAAATTTTTCTTCCCTCATTCATTCCTTCTAAAACAATCTTTCTTTCCTCATATAATCCAGGTTCGATCGTGCTTATTCTCTGCCATTCAGGCTAGAAGACAGTGCTACTGGACCTATGAAAAATCTCGTTTCGCTCCTTATCAACTACCCTCAGCTAAATTTTAACATTCAGCAGATATCGTTGCAGCCGGATACTTCTTTCGACGAGCAAAGCTGCTTCACAAAGAGAAAGTGCGTTAACCTTCTGAGTTCTAAAATGAACCTACTGACCAAAATCTTATCATCTCTAGCAACTTCTGTAAATCTGGCCTTTCCTACCTACAATTATCGATCTGATATGTGTATGCTAATTCCTCACAACAATGAAAAGACTAATTCTCTATCGGCACCCTCTCTCAAAACTGTATTTTTGTTACTCGCTTCCCTCCCTCCAGGTATGAAGCTCTCACGATGAGTCCAACCTATGTTCTGAACAAAAAAGGAAAGACCGCACATCTGATCCTTACTAAAACATTCGCCCTGTAGCTCGTCATTTGGTATTCTATCTAAGATCTATAAAACCCTTCTCAACTTTCAACTCTCATTTCATAGATCATCTGGAAACTCATCTCCGTCGCCAGTTTCTGGCTTCGTCGTTGACGCGAAGAGAAAACCATCTAACTGAGCGAATCGTGGGTTATACATTCTCTATTCTGAACCCGATTTTATTGGTTTGCTGCTAGGAACTACTTGTGGGAGACGTTGGGTGGTGGCTGCTTTGACGTTATCCAAAAGGCATGATTCGCCGAGCTATGCACTGTCACTGCTGCGTCCTTAAGCTCCCCTCCTTTTGGGTTTCCTCCTTGCTCCTTTCTATCACTAAATATCTTCTAGCTTTCTTTCATTAATCGGCTCAATATAGGCTGTTGTTGAATGGGGCGACTTCTCCTTTTCTTCAATAGTGTCCTCCTCAGAGAGTTCGTGTCTACTCCTACTTTATTCCTACTTTTCATATATGATCTTCTCACCTGCACCTCTAACCACTCTATCCACTCGTATTCCCATGACTCGACCCTTCAAATTCTTTACCCTCATATCCAATTCTACTCCCACATTTACTTCTGGAATTGCCTTCTGGTCTTAATCTTTCCGATTTTATTTTCGCTGATGGTCATTTGGAATAACTTTGTTGAAATTCAATTCTTTAAATTCTCGCAACTTTTACTAATCTCCTTCTCCAAAATAACCATATCTAAAACTTCCTCGTTCTCTTCGCAAGTATATATCGTCATAACTCATGTTGACAACTCTTAAACATCCTTGGCCTTCCACATGTAACGAAAAAAACGCTCCTCACATTCACAAACGGTTGCTCACTAGAACGGCGGCCTCAAAGAACAATGGAAGTCTACTTATAGACTGTGAGCACTCTTCCTCCTTTCTCAGTTGCATCACCAATATACAATAGTCTCATCCGCCATGAAATAGGAAAGTAACCTGGCTAACAACCCTCATACTCTGCGAGGGGGCAATCTGGGTTTCACCCGCTATGAATATGGACAGGAAGGTCGACGGTCACGCAAAAAAGATTTAATAAACTGATTCCTGACTTGTTCCAAGTTCACGGAAAACCCTCATCTTGCGAGCGGCGAATGCTTAGAGTCCGCTTATCTCCTATCAACTACCATAGGTAACCGCAGCATAACGGCAATTGCCTGAGAGTAACGACCACTCAACTCCGGTCTCCACCACCACCTCCTGCGACCCCTTCGTAGCACAATAGGTGCTGTATACTGACCGCAAGAACGAAGTATTGTTAGGTGAACAATTGGTAAACTCCGGCTAGATTCCTGCAGGTTGGTGCTTCCTTACTTCCCCAACCACCTCAGGTTTCTGATGGCTTCCTTCCATCCATTCGAATGTACGTCCTACTGAATTCCTAATCTCCTCACCCTTAAAGCCTGCGTCTGTGCTCATATGCGTAATTGCGCTAGAGGGTGAACCTTTGAGCGTACGAGAGCACTACACCCCCTTCCTTGAATAGGGCTCTGTCCGTGAGTGGTGGTGACAACTGAAAAAAAAAATCCTGAATGTAGGCAGATATGTGCAAATGAAATCTGAATCTCCGATTCAACCCCCTGAAACGAACAATTCAAATTATCCCGAAAATCTACTTCCCTTCAACATTACCCTCAGATGGATCATATGTCGCAACCACAAAATTTGGCACCTTTTCAAACTATACAAATTTAACCTTTTAACTTCTGAGTACTCCACACACACAAAATCACCATGAGCTCCTCTACCCAACTCACTCGATCAGAAATTGCAATCCTTCTATCCCCACTCTCATTCCCTTTCCACAGCAAGACAAACACATTTTCACAAACACACACCACTCATTTTCACCGTTTCCTTTCAAATTCGTCCGTGGATCATAGATACCACAGCGAGCAAACTCAAATTTCCCTATTACTAAATACACCATCACCTTCTCTCCTCATTCTCAAAACTCAATAACAGTTATTCCTCTGACATTCCATGGTCACAATACAAGAATTCCCATACATTTATCGCCGAAGGGATAGAAGGGCGCTATACTACGATCCCGACCAATTACTACGCCTAGCATGCGATTAGACGTTAACACTGCAAAGTAGTGGTAGTAGGCAGCCAACCTACCACCTCCACCCACCCGTCCCTTGAGTAACAAGACCTTCACACGCAGGACGATACAAGATAAGTGGGGCAATTTTATTTCTCCAACCTACCACGTACATAGCACCTATAAGGAACCTATAGGGATGATCATAAGTAAGATTTGAATTGTCTAAAGAAGGGAAAAGGTGTGGATATACAGTATTGTGTACCCTATGATATGTTTTCATGCCAGAATAGAATGACGCTGGATATGAACTCATAGAACAGAAAGAACAAACCAATTAGAACAAATGTCATAAGCTCCAGGTTGCAAAAGGTGAATATTAAATACTAATAAATAATAATCTAAATAATAAAGTACATATATATATATATATATACTCTCCTCTATATATATTATAAGCTATATAAACCCTCCTATTATTCTATATATATATACTTATAATAATATATATACAATAATATAAATATAGATTATAAATATATATATATTATACGAATATAATTATATATAAATACCTTACCATACATAATAATAATACAAAATATAACACACCTAACATACATAATTTTGATATTATTATCTATTAATCCATTATTATTATTATTTATTATTATTATATTAAATTATATTATTAACCTTCATTATTATTATTAATTATATACCCTCACATTATTATTGAGTTTATTAATTATTCACAATTCTTAATTACCCATGTTCAATTACATCAGCCAAAATAAATCTGGCGGACCATGCGATGCAACAAAGATGACGAAATTAAAAAAAATATGCGATTTTTGCCGATTACGACAAGATTTAAGCACACAGCATTATCGTCCCATCACTAACTATAATATCATATATAAAAACACTCCTAAAACACGTAATATATAGATATATAACAATATACATATATATATAGTAATAAAATATATAGCTAAAATAATATTGATAAATAATATATATACATACATATATAGATATACTACTACTATAATATATATATATATATATATAGATATATATAGTATATATTTAGAGCCGTATCAAATTTAATTGACTCAAACCAACAAACTGGCAGTCAGCTTTTCTGTTCTTTTTTTTTTTATCATTAAAGTGGTTTTTGGGGGATCCCTCTAGAAATGATAATTTCTTTAAACAGATTCCACACATCTGTCCTAGAAGGCCGGAACGGCAACACCTACCTTTTCCATTCAGAAGTCTAAAAAATTACGAATATACAATAAAAAGAAAAATGATCGACGAAACATGCTATTCGATCAATTTAGATCCCTTAAGGGGACAGAACTGGCGTTTTCAATTTTGAATTCCATCATAAATGTAACATAAAAAGTAATAAGATATAGAGGTTAAACTTGCCATCTTTTTATTTATAAGCAAACAAATTTACTAAAGAGCTGGAACTGCCGCTAATTTTACAACTTGAAGAAAGACATAATATTCACAATCTATTAAACCCTTAACCATGTCCATCATATTTGAGACTAGAAATTTTATTGTTTGAACAGGTTTAAAATGGTTTCATACGACATCCATTTTATTTATTTGTCCCTGACATCACCATATTTTATGGCACACACACACATACACATATTATATTAATAAGAACGTAAGCAAACCAATAAAATAGCGTAGATATATACCTATACCTAACACATAAAATAATCAAGTACACAATCCCAAACTATATATATATATATTATGAAAATATCTATAAATAAATATAATAATTATATAATATAAACATAATAAATAAACTATATATATATATATATATATACATATAAAATAACAATATATATAATAATATATATATATAATTAAAATATAGTCATCTTAAACTTACTCTATCAACCTACACGACGGGTGTATACTTCATTAATTTATTAACCTCTTTTTAAGTGGTTCAATATCTCACCTCTCAAACACCGATCCTTCCTAAATCTCTGAATACCCCAATTCGTTAAGTAATGAAGTCATATCTCATCCTGATAGAGAGACCTAGGGGCCCCTCTCTCCGTGTCCCTCTTCATTTCTTCTAAAGATATAACTGAATAAAATTTTGGTGAACATACTTGCCACCACAAAATTAATCAATTAACTTTGGCAAATAGATTTGCATACTGACTCCATGTTTGCCAGAACGTTGGTTCCAAGCAAGAGGTTCCAAGGAGCTTCCATCTCGTGTATGAGAAATCGCGTCCTTCTATACTGGTCTGCTAACTTGAAATACAGTTCTATTTCTCTATAGGGTCGAGGATTTTCACCACTCAGACCTCTAATTCTTATTTTCGTCAGTTTACACAATGCTATAGTTTTTTCTTATCTTCCCAGTTCATTTAACGTACGACGTGTAATAAAACTGAATATCGAGGAGGTGTTCCAAACTGCGATGGAGTTTAAACCCTCTTGTTCTCTCTTGAAAGCTAAAATAACATTGAAAAAGTACTGTTTTCCCTTCTGAGCGATTTTCTCCTCAAGGTGATCATTGGCTGCCCGTAAATTCTCCGATTGACTCGAACTGTCTTTTATAGTAGAAGTGTGCCTCTGTTTTGGCTTGGCTCCTGTGGACTCAGGACTGTGAAGAGTGGAGGAGAGAGTTTCTTCTTCTTCTTGCTCCGGTCTCCTTAACAGTTGATCCGACTGGGCTTGAGCGGCACCGTACAAGGCAAGACTTCCCTTACTTCCCTTAAGCGCGGATGGCTTGTCAGGACTTTCTTCTCCTTCTGGCGCGGATGGCCGGTTAGGATCTTCGTTTATCTCCCTAGGTGCGGACGACCGTTCGGGATCTTCATTTATCTTTTCAGGCACGGATGGCCTATGTGGGTTAGGTTCTTCTAGAATCGCAGTGGCTACCTTTGATACCTGTTCTAGCAGAGACTCAATACTCATCGTTGGGTCAAACATTTTAATGATCTCATTTTTTTAACGTTTACCATTTTTCTTGGGAGAGACATGATTGACAAAACGATTTTCGCTATTATCATGTAGTTTACTTTGTCCTTTTCGAAAGGGTAGATCTGGGTTTTGTCTTTTGCTTTCTCCAAGGTTATATTTTCATTTCAAAGTTTTTCTTAGTTCCTCCCAAAAAAATTGTGAAAAAAGGGAAAAAAAATGGTGTTTTGTTTCGGGAGGCATTTTTCCAAATTGCTTATGAATTGCATTCATTTCTCCTGTGTAGGGAAATCTTTTATTAATTACTTGGGGCTGGCATCTGTAGTCAAAAGGGAAATCTTTCTATATTCCCAACTACATTACCCTCTGGATCTAATTTGAACTTTTCAATTTTCGTTTCTCTCGTTCATGGTTTTTGTCTTTAGTAAAGTGGTTTGGAACGCTAAAATCCATCTTTCATTCTTTCTTTCTTCTATTTTTTTCTTCCTCTACCTCACTTTTTTTTCATTCTCATTTTTCTTTCTTTATATTATATTCATTCTCCCCTTCTCCCTCCCCAACTCGCACTTCTCCTCTTCTCTGTTCTCTTCTCTCTTCTTCTCATCTTCCGTTTTTTCTCGGCCATTTTTTTTCATTTAAAGCTATATATTGAATAAGATATTAGTTAATTTTGGAGTGCGTTGGCTTTTAAAAAACTTAAGAGAAATGAAAGAAAGGGGACTTGTGATCTCTGGGGAGAAGGAAAGAAAGGGTAGTAAGGGAGTTTTTAAAGGAAGGATTTTAAGAACGTTGTCAGACCTGCTTCACATTTGGTTGTTAAAGTTATTTTTTAATGGGACTAAATTTTAATACTTGGTAACAGTTGTGGTCAATGGACTTTATCTTTGTAATTTTTAAAAGGAAAATGCTAGATTTGTCACTTAAATGTTTAACTATTTTTTAAAATTATTACCAAGATCCATCCATAAGACATCTTTTTTAAGGACAAATTTTTATATTTCAAAATTTGTTTGGGCAAAAGTTTTATGTATTTTTTAGATTCTTAATAGCAAAGCTTTTCTGTTGAAGGGGTTTCCTTGGACTCCATGTTAAAAAAGTAATTTTTTTAAAAAATTTGTTTTTTAACCTGGTATTGGGTAGTTTTTGCTGATTAATTAAAAGTTCTTAATTACATTTTTAAAACATTATATATATTATAATATATATATATAATATATATATATAATATATATTTATATTATATATATATATATATATATATATTATATATATAATATATATTTATATATATTATATATAATATATATATATATATATATATATTATATATTATATATATATAATATATACATATATTTATATATATCCTCACTTTAATTAATTTATTTTAAAGGGCAAAATCGCAAAAGTTTTTAAAAAATCTTTAATAATAAAATTATATTTGGACGTATATTTAACTTTTATTTGTTTTTATTATAAAATTATATTGACGGTGTTATATGAATATTTCTCTAAAAACTGATATGAAATCTCTATTCAAGGTATAGAATTTAGAATAATTATTAGTTATATACCCGCTAAAGTTAAATTAATAAAAAATCAAATAGCGAGGAATAGGAAGAAAATGAAAAGAAACTAATTGCTTTATTCCTTGCTTTCGTTTTTCCTCCAAGGGGCATTCGTTTTCAATTCTTACGCGCGAGCGTATCATGCATCTTTAACCCGTTCGGTTCAGGGCAGGTGTGAGGGGTCAAACGTGGCCAGTATGAGTCAAACTTCAAATTCTATTGCGCTATTACAGGCACCACCCTCAATATACGTGTCTTGGCACCCCCGCACGTACACGTATGTTTAGGAATGGTTTCCATAATATATTATATATATATATATATATATAATATATTATATTATATATATAATCCTATATATATATATATTATATATATATATATATATATATATTATTAATATATATATATTATATAAACACGTAAATATTATATTACATATAATATAATAATATATATATTATATATATATATATATATTTTATATATTATATATTATAATATATATATATTATAATAATATATATTATAAATTATATTATATAATATATTATGTATATATATTATATATATTATATATTTATATATATATATAATATATATATATATTATATATATATATATACTATATATATATAATATAATTTATATATATACTATATATTATATATATATATATATATTAAAGTTATAGAAACTATTCTAAGACAAATCAAAAAGAAAAATTTAACTCTCATTATGGAAAATGCTAATGGGAAAATAATTCCCTATCTCATTCTAATTATTTTTAATTAATTGGGAATTAACTTCAAAAATTTATATATCTATATATATATATATATATATATATCATTTATATATATATATAATATAAATATATATATATTAATATATATATATATATATTATTTATATTTATTATATATTATATTATAATTTGGTATTATAATTATATATTTATATATTATATATATATATTATAATATATATATATATAAATATTATTAATATATATATATATATTATTATTATAATAATATTATATATATATTATATATATATTATAATATTTATTTTTTCAACTTTTTACCTGTTTTACAAGGAACCGCTTTTATTTGAGAATGGTGTGTTTTATCCTTCCTCCAAATTCCTCCGTTGCAATTCTTCCCCCGTTTTTCTTTTGAGGAAACCTCGGGCAACTGTAGGCTTTTGGGACGGGGACTATTCTTTGGATGCATTGTAGTTTTAACTTTGGTCCCTTCCGTGTATCGTTTAAAAGGTTTGTCTTTGCTTTACGCACGTTATAACACACACACGATTTCCGTGGATTATTTACTTGTACGCCACTTGTGCAACATTTTTAACATACATACATACCATATATTTGTGAATAGAAATAATATATAATTATAATATATGATTATAAATCATATTACTTTATCGTTACATTATGTATACATATATACTACGTACATATGTATATATATTATGTGCACAGTATTAAAGGTAAAATAGTCAGTTAAAATAAAAGAAAAAAAATTAAGAGTCTTTTCAAACACGATTGTAGCAAAATATTTTGCATATTCCTTTCTATAAAATGTTTTCTTACTAAACTCCAAACATTTAACGGTCCCAATGTATTGATTCTTTCTTTGATTTCATTTATTTTAAGGTTAGGTCGTGGTTTACATTTTACATACATTTCAAAAATTAATAATTGGTTTTATCCTATAGTTCATTATCATACCTATAGCAACTATCGTTGCATTACAATAGATCCAAAAATTTTCTTACCTCAGCACTTTATATTAATTTTTGTTGGTAAGGAACAAAAACCTACGTGCAAGCTTAAAGTTCATTTAACCAATATGGCATTAACCCATAAGATTTTCCGTTATATCTGGTTGATTTTTTCTTGTAGTACCTAATCTTTCTGTATATTTCGGGAATTTCTTTTTTAAAAGTATTTACTGTAACCTTTACTTCATAAATTTTTTCTTTTCCTCCTGCAAAAAGGGTCGTTTTTCCTTGTACAGTCCGCTTACTGGAGGGCTTTTCTCTTTATGTTGTTTCCTATATGCTTTTCGGGCTCGGGTATACATGAATTTTGAAGGACGTTTCCACAGTGCAGTATTTGTTCTTCTTTTGGTGTATCTTTTGTGAAAATGAGTTCTCTTCTTCTTTGCTGTAGATATACCTAGTCCTGTTTTTACTCTTATAGATTGCTTATGATTTCACCCCTAATTTCCAATGGTAATTCAAGGTTTAATTAAGACTTTAAATTAGTTACTTTGAAACAATAACAGTTGATTTCTTCGTAGTGGTGGCCTCTTCGACGGCCTTCCTCCTGGGGGACTTATTTCAAAAGATTCTTCGCCCACTTTATTCCTGTGGGGCTAGGGTCGGCCCCACTTGTAAAGATATTTTTTATTTTTTATTTTTCTTCTTGTGGTTTTTAAATTGTTGGAGGATGAAGATTAGGTGGATTTGCCCACAGACACAAGGGTGTGTCTCTGATGCTAGTAGTAAGGCTTCCCAAGCTCTGGGTGCAGGATGCATTTTTTGAATGGAGAGGGTTTAATTTTCAGTAAACCAACTTTTAGGCGATTCTTGATTGTTAGATTTTCCGTTTCCTTCTTCTTCGCATATTTCACTTTTTCGTTGTTTAAGAACCTCCGTTGTGGCCTCACACATATGGACACCCAATAAAAAAATTAAATCAAAGATCTCCTTTTCAGAGAATTGAATAATAAGGGGATTTGGTTTGTCTTCAATTTCCTTTCTATAGCAATGGGGGACTCTTCACCCCTCTCTTAGTGTATTAGTTTTAGCCTATGCGGTTTTCATGTTTTCTTTAATTAAAAAACCAGGGTTTAAAAAATTTAGAGGAAACACAAGGTATAATTCATAAGGCCATTTCGTTTTTATATCTTATTGGAAGTTTAAAAAATAACATAGATCTTTGGTTATACCACCAGGAAATATTGAATTAATTGTTTAATAATATCAAAATTACGTTCCCTACCATTATAATTTTACTCCATTTTCATTTTCCCCTCGAACGATTATTAAAGGGGACATACAAAGGAACCAAGGGAAAAAAAACCTTAAGAAACAGATAAAGTAAATATTAAAAACTTATCTAACTGGACATTTTTAAACTTTTTATCTGTAAAATAGTGTTAAAACCATAGGTGTTTATTTATTATTATTTTTATTATTTATTATTTATTATATTATTAATTTATTTATTATTATTTATTATTATTTATTTATTATTATTATTCTTATTTATTATTATTTATTATTATTTATTATATTATTCTTATTATATTTTTTATTATTATTATTATTATTATTATTATTTTAATTATTATTTATTATTCCTTATAATTCGCTCAAAATAATTATTATTTATTTATTATCTATTTGTCTATTCCTTTTTCTTATTTATTTTTATAACACATTTAATAAAGAATTTTTAAATTGTCGTTTATATATAATAATAAGAGTGACCAATTTTCTATAATAACGCACCTCCCAGGTATGCGTTAAAACCTTTTATACATCGCGAACAAGTTGATAGGGACGTCGCCCGTGTTAGTTTTCTGGGAAGGGAAAATAACATCATGACAATATCGCAGAAACACTCCATAAGTTTAAAGTTTAGGAATGGAATTAACATTTATATATATATAATATATATTATATAATATATAAGATATATATAATATATATATTATATATATATATAAATTAATATATAATATATTATATATTTATATATATATATATATATTTATATATTTATTTTATATATATATAAATATATACTATATATATATAGATATATTTATTTACTACATATATGGTATATCTTATTTAAGCATTATATTCATATATTTATTTCGGTTCCCTTCCGTAATAGGCGGGGCACCTAGCAATATATATTTTTAATAATGTTTATATTAGTCTTACTGAGTTCTCAAAACCTCTTCCTCTTTTGTTACCACTGGTTAGTCACTTTTCGTTACACCAGACCCACTCACCTCAAACAATGTAGTTTTGGGCTCAGCACGGTAGCAATGAAAATCCTCTCGGCTTTCTTTCACAACCTTAAGGGGACTTCGGGTTAGTTATTAAAAAAAGCGTGCATTCCGCTGGCGGGAGGCATTTTGCCATTTTGTATTATTAG
>JABUQX010067070.1:0-15000 GCA_015478945.1 Trachelipus rathkii | reverse complement strand
CCACAGCACTCCCTAAGGAATTTTATGCCTTAGCGGATCAAATGAATTATAGTTCCAAGATTTAGCCTGGCGTGACGACCCACTCTATTTCTAATGTTTCCTGCTCTCCCGAGAGAGATGAATGGAAAAAGTCGTTTCAACGCAAAACACCGGGCAAGCGCTAAAAGGCGTTATAGAACTGTTGGCGGCAATGAGAAGAGGACCCAGGAACTTTCCCCATATTAACTAAAATTGATCCCAGTCTTCCAAAATAATCCACCTTATGACCTACCAGATGACTCACTGACAATGTCTCTAGCACTAGACTTTCGTAACCCAACGGATCCCATATTGGATATCAATATCAAAACTACAACTGACTTTATAACAGTTCCATGCTCTCCACCCATTTCTTAATCTGATTGCTTGGTAGATGCTGATAGAGCTCCCATTTATAAGCATGAGCATTTTTGGTTGGTCTTCCAAACCATTACAACCAAAGTTCCACATTTTTAATAACATGGAACTTGGGCTGAGGCTCAACTTTCTTCGCATTCAGAGCGATGCCCCTACACCAAATACCACAGAAAACTCACCCTCAAACCGGTCGTACTACTCAAATCTTTGTTGTACAACTATTCCTTACCACCAGAATTTGTTGTTTCTCCTAGTCGAGTCCCACGTCTCAGTCTTTCCTTTTCATCTCTATACACTTCCAACCTTACCCCTAGCCACATTGAGACAATTGTCACAAAATGACCATCCTCATAATATCCATAACAACACAGCATGGCTACCTTCCTTTAATGGAAATGTCATGGATACTACTATATTTTTTGAAGAGCTTGCTCAACTAATTAGGGATTTAGATTAGATTAGAATTTAAATTGTAGGGTGGTGTCTCTATTTTGAGGGCCCCTTGTCACTTGCGACAAAACTTGGGATCTTTTTTGTGGACCACGCCCTGTCTATTAAAAAATTCCTGGGTTCATTCCCGATTTTTCCCGCAGGAATTTCAGGTGACTCTTCCAAGGAGACGAAAAGTTTTTTATATCGTAAAAGGCTTTCAGTACATCCACTGCCAATTACCAATACTTGCCATAGCTTTTAAAACGCTTTCGAATTACATAGAATGTGTTCTTTGCCGTTTTCTACTGCTTTCAACGGGCAGTATCGGCCCCCATGAATCACATTTCAACTTTTTCCCATTTTCTTGAGGTGATATCTGACTGGCCCATGTCCAGTCAGAATTCGAAAGATCAGATCTACTCAGAGCAAGCACTTCCTTTGCCTTTCTCGGAGAAAAGGATCAATCTCAAGATCTTTATTCCTGTCTTGAAGACCAGGGATGCTTTGTCCAGTAATTGGGTCATAGGCTTTTGTGTTTCCCATTGTTTCCAAGGAGATTCTTATAATGGGGCCCTTAGAAAGTTCCCACATTGGAAAGGTTCCGGATCCCATCAGTTAGTGGCGGTTCTGGCTCCTTCCTTAGCGAGGCGATCAGCCTCCTTATTGCCTGGTACACCTTGTGCCCACGGCACCTACCATCAGATTTAACTCTTTGTTGTGTTGAGCCAGTTGCTGTTAGGGTACGTAGCATTTCCCAAAACCAAGTTTAGAGTCATACATTGCAGTAGAGCTTCAGAGCCCCGATTAAGCCGCCTGTACTATCAGTTTGCCCACAAGATCTTTTGCCCCCGCATCCCTTTTTTCTATGCTTATTCGGCAACCAAAGCCCATTTTTATAGCGTTAAATTTCTCCTCACCTGGAAGATGGTGGGGAAAAAGGCACCCAGGGCTATAACTGCGGCCTGCAAATTGGTGTCCGGAAACCAATTTTCCCGCGCCAGTCCCCAAACCATCTATCACCGAAATCCAATCAAGTGTAACCACATAATGGTTCCGATTCAAGGTTTTAATTACCTCATTATTAATCCCAAGTTGAACCGATTTGTAAGAAGGATTTTCTATACTTTCTTTCCAAAGATTTTCTGTTTTTGGCAGTTAAGTCCGAAAACTACCAAATTGCCCATTGGCAATCCTGGTTCATTCTTCAAAAAATTCGAAGTGTGTCCGGAGTCCAGTTCTTGGGTTTTAATTTTGGACCAAGAAATGTGGGCCAAGATCTAAGTGCACATGAACATGGGCCTTTCCCTTTTGATGTGGCAAAAATATAGTATGGGCAAAGGGGGAGGGCCTATCTCTCATGCCTCCATGGGCTGCGCATAAGTAGGGCTCATTGTATTTGAGAGCTATAGAATACTGTCTCTCCTGGTTGAGTGCAGCTAGGCCTTTTTCAGTCAAGCCTTTTTTGCAATTATACTTTGTTGGCCAAGATTATGTAAAACTGTATATGAGGCTGAGCGAAGATCCTTGTGTACATGGACCATATCGGCTCTCTAGACACGAAAAACAAGTATTGACATGAGTATATAAGGTAAGAGAATGTGGAATTTAGTCCAACGTCTGGGAACATAACTCAAGATTATGTATAACAAATTCGCCAAATTTGGGTCTATATTAGTGTAAGAGAGCGCTCCATTCTTGCTCTCCCACACTCGTTTTGTTTTTGATCACCTCAGGCATATTTGTCTACAATCGTTTTCTAGGAGGGACAGAACACTCTCCAATTAAAGCGGCCTCCTCACTCGTCTCACCCCTTGTGATATAAGGTCCCTCCACACTTACGCCAATGTTTCAAAGATGTGATTGATGTGCCAACGTTTCGCTGATTGTTTTTTGTAGTAACTGAGGAGGGTCAGCATTAGACATACCCATGATGTATTAGAATCTCGGACTATTTCTTAGCGTGAACAGCAAACTGAATGGTTATATTTAGTGGACGACACCAATTTGGCCTGAGCCATAGTTTATATACATCTTAAGAATACATAAGTGAGAGGGGCTTCCTCGTATAGGTCGCGTGCTGTAGAGAACCATGGTTATATTTCATATACTACTTTTAACTTGTTTTTTTACTTTGTGGAAGTAAAATTTGGTATATATTGTGATAGCTAAAATATGTTTCGGTCTCTCTGTTTTGTTCCCCAGAACAACACTATCCCGATAATTTTTCCAGCAAGGTATGATAGGTGTAGAGTGAGCATTTTAATCCCGATTATAGACAGCGTAGTCACCTTTTGAAGTTCTCGCATTAGGAAGAATAGGTCCACTTCTAAGTAGTTGTGTTTATTTCGCGACGATCTTCATTCATAAAAAATGCAGTTGAAATTTGAACTAAAAGAGAATCATCCAGACGAGTGGATATGCGGAGCTTGGATGTTATAACGATTCCTATTGACACTCGTCTCTCGCAACAATAGTCCGAGAGCGAACCGTCTCTTGCTCAATTCGCCAGCGGTGAGCAGTGTTTTTTGGGATTGACATCGTGGGCTATAAAATCAACCACCATGGTCCAATATGAATATTAAAGAGAGAGGAATGGAGCATAGGAGCTACCCCTCTGCCTTTTGGCTGTTTCGCTGTTGCAAATCGCCTTCTCTTCCCAGACAAGTGTCACCCGGTGTGGTTTGCTCACAAGTGTTCTTCCTCTCTGAACACGCTCAGAGTTCAGCCGTAATACGTTCTTGTCCCCAACATTGCTTTTATCCAAAGCCAAGTCGTGAGGTCCGACGCGACCTCTCGTCTCTGGGAGGCAGGCAGACGTCCGAGTGTGGCGCTCGCCAAACACTTAGTGATATACACCATATAATGCATCTGCAGCTCGCATGGTGCAGGCTTAGTGCCGGAAAAAATTCCGTAGGTGCCCGTGCACCATCCAGGAAAGCAACAATTAATCTCAGCGCACCCTCCCTTGTAGATATCGAGCAGCTGACTCTCTGTGTTGCTGATCATTTGCTCGTTGGAACCGGACGATAACTATGGCTTTCATACATACGGTTTAGACTCGTGAGACCACACTACGTTTAGAAAGAAGAGGATTTGGTTTGCGAGTTACCGTCGTGGGGTCGAAAGTATAGTTCAGAACTGAAGTAAGAGTGTTCGCTTCTAAGGATAATTTTGATATTAGTTCCGCACTGGATACTCGTCTTCGTCCTCTCTATGGCTCCTAGCTCCTCTCTCTAAAAATTATTTCAAACCATCCTCTAGTTGGTGGTGGTGTAGTCTAGAGGCTCCACGCTCTCTTCTCTCTCCTATTTGTTTCCTGTCAAGAGAATATTGACTTTAATCGGGTGTAGCGTGGGTGAGCGCACTCTTGAAGACCACCAAGGGTAAGAGACCGCGTACTACTAGGGGTCGATCAATGCGTGGTGAGTACGTTGGTGGAATGTAAGCCATGTATACGCTCGAGCCAACGTCGTTCCACCCGAGTACCTTTGTCGTGGGAAGATGTGAATAGGCAAAAAAAATCACTATCCGCTAGTCGTGTATTATCTGCGCGTCCTCACTCTCTGAGGGCGTAGAGGGAGGATGAAGGAAATAACTGTGAGGCTTGATTAAAAAGGAAAGCCAGTCCGAACCCAACACCAAGTTACATAACCGCAGGTGGAAGATATGTTATATTAAAAATTTGTGTAATCCCCGCTCACAATCTCATTTTAAAACTATTGGGTAATGATCATTGCCAGTAGGCATTTAGACTTAGAGCTCAATATAGCGGAAACCAAGGATAAAGCGAACTATACTACTCGGACCAGCAGGGGCGGCAAGCAGACTCCTCCAATTCCCTGTTGAATGCTAAATGAGGCGTATGTGGGATAATTAATGCACATTCCTTCCATCCAGGGAGATTTATTTATAGAATTATGGAGTTACCGTGGAATGATAAATTTATTTGCCTTCATTTTACTTTACCCATCTATTACTGGTGGGGAGTTAGTATAATATTAGAAGACTTTACTTCCAGGACCAGACTTTACGGTCCATATCTATTTAGGTCTCTCCTAATATATCCCATTAATATAATCTAATCATCTACCTTATACCCCGTACTCTGATACAATCTTTAATTTAACATATTAGTGACATGAAGTAGTATAAGTGTTATTAAGGTACTGGCAGTTTATTCAAACAAAAGGACCATCAGGGAACCTTATGGGATTAATCATAGTGGGTATTTAGCTCCCTCTAATGTATATATTATATATATTGGTTTCCTCTTTTTGTTAAATTAACTCTCACGTCTTCTTTAAAATATAGAGGATAAGGTACTCGTGTCCCCATTAGATATTGGTTCCTGAGAGCTCAACTTTATAAATTAGTAAAGTGAATACTGACGCCGTTTTCAAGATTTTGGCATCTCAATCTTTTTTCACATTTATGAGGAAGTCTTCCACATTGGAATCTTTAAATACTTTTATGGATTTTTTATCCCTTAAGTTTATTATCTCACTGTTTTATTAAGTACGGTTTAAGGGCCTAATAGTCTTTTGTATAAGCTATTTTATCACCAATTATTTTATATATATCCCGTCATTTAGCTCTTTATTTGAGAGTTATATACTCTGAGTCTTATATTATAACGAATGCTTACATGAGAATGTGTGGTGTAAGGTTAGAAAGCATCTCATCTCCTGTCTCCGGTTCCATTGTCAAAGGCGCAGACGCGCGTGGGGTACAATTAGGTTAGGGACTATATTTCCATGCCTTTATTCATTCATGGTATGTCGCTACTTATACTCGACCATATCTAATCATGACCTGAATGCGGTGTGGTTTGTTCTAATTACCCTGGGTAGATATAAGGCGTTGGGCGGGTTGGATACATTCTAGGTCCTGTTACCAATCAGTAAATTATATACATATTAACTCTCCCGTCCCTTCCCTAATATGTTATTCCTCTCCTCCTAGCGCGGCTGTTTTAAAAGAGCTCTTTATACAAGTTTTTCCTCTCAAATGAATTTTTGCTGATTAATGTCTGGTCCGGATAATATTCTCACCTACTCGTCTCTCTTCCTCTACTTTTCTCCCTCAAAAGCTTATATTAATGTATTTACCGAACCTTGATGTGTCTATGTTATTTAACCGAAATTATATAGATAGTAATAATTATACTTATTACATACTAAGTGATAGACCATACATACATTACTCACAGTTATTCGAGAATCTGTTGATATCATACTATAATAGAGTTGGGCATTATATTATTTAAAGGTTAGTCTTTATAAAGACCTCTTGTCTGTGTTTTACAAATAGATTGTAATTATTATAAATTTGTGAAATTAGTAGTGAGGGCTTACCTATGCCTATACTTCTAATTCTCCACACAACATATTACTCTCAAATTATCCATATAATTGAGTTTAAGATAATTCCTTATAGAATCTAACCCAACTTCACCTCTGTGTTTTAGGATATAGTCTTTGCTGCTACTCACCTAGTGAGGTGTTGATGGGGCATTTTGCATCGTTCCCAAAATCAGTTATCCCCTGCAGGCTCCGCTGACATTATTTGCTGTGCAAAGCCTTTATGTAGAATTTTCATTTCTACGGGAACTAGTTGATGGGCTTTCATATTAGGTAAGTTACCCCTGACCTAAATAAGAGTTTATAATGTCGAAGGACAATTAACTACCTCTTTGACCACACCTCCTAGCGCGGTTGGTCACCTCATCTACTAGGGCTTGGCTATTATTATGTCCTAATATTGTGTGTGTAAAACTTATCTGAATTGTGTGAGACAGGGAGCTATTGACCCCTCCATCCACCGAGGACCATAATCGCGGCATTAACGAGGGTACGGTCGCCATGGTCCTCCGATCAGTAATAGCAGCTTATATATAATCAGGATATTTTTTATATCCACTTGGTATTTCCTATTATGATATTTGTACCTTATATATTACGTTTCTCTCACCCTATAAATGTGAAGTCTCTGTTATTATTAAATTAGAGTGGACTAATCTTGCTAAATAAGCTCATCTTACGCATACATAAGTTTCATGTAGTGAATAAAGTAAGTCATACATGTTGCTTGTACCTTTAGGCTGATTGATGTTGCAATAGTTAATTTGATAAGGTCTCAAATAGACTCAATAGATATTAGTTATTTTATAAATACATATTTCCATTAATTTGAGTCAGATTTGTAGTGGATTTTGAGGTGGTGGTTTTCAATTATGACTATTGATTACCCCTTTTATGGCCAAGGCCGATTTTTGTATATTTATTAAGAGCCTTCTTTCCCACTTTACTATATGCTCAAGTTTGATATTTTTTTCTTCTTTGGTGCTGTGAAACCATATATATAAGGGTGTTACCTATTATTATCTCTTTTAAGAAAGCCTAAAGGTTTTCTCCACTTTATTTTTACTTCTTCGGAGTATGTAAGTTCTCCTAGTATGAGGCGTTCGCCCATGATAGGTGGGGAGCCTATAACTTATTGCTCCCCTTCTCTTCAGGGTATTTCTCCTATGCATCCCTTTCTCTTAGTGAGAAGGTTTCCAACTAAGTACCAAAATTTATTAGTACTTGGAGTCTCAGATTGGTTTATGGGTACTCTTCAGCTTTAGGTTCGAGTGCTTGGTTAAAGGAGAAAGGACGAAGGTGCATCATAAGTAATCGTCACTAACTCACTCTCTCCTATGATTTCAGGACCTTCCACTCGTCAGTGTTGAGGCTGGAGGGCCAAAGTATTTAACTTGATGCTACCTTTTATACAAAAGGTTTTAGGGATCTTAATTCGTCTATTCTTACATTCCCTTTGCTAACCATTCTTAGTGATGAGGAGAAGAGGACCAGTGACAGTTACTATTTAGGGTCGGGGGATTTTCATCCCCCTCCCACTGTCCTTAGATCTGACCCCTCCCAAGGGTTTTCAGCTGTCCCAAACAACGAGGTTTCAGCTCACTCTAACTTGAGGCTCACGTTTACACTCAGTTGATAACTGCACCTACACTCCCTGGTTTATTTAGTAATAATGGAATAGAGACTCCCGTGATGTAAAAATCTTTATGGGCTAGTTGTTAGGGTGCCAGTCACTAATAGTTCTTAACTCATAGTATCCTTGGCCCAGGTATTTCCTTTCTTGAGTTAATTGTGACCTTATTTAATTAGATGTGATTCTTCTATTAGTTCTAAGTATTTTCTTGTGGTGAATATAAGTCTTTAAGGGTATACTATTCCTTATTCTGATTTATGTATTAAATTTAGGTGATAGGAACTTTGATGTATAGTGGCAGTGGGGCGCTTTGCGCTCATTCCCTATTTCTCTATAATTCATAAAGCCTTTCCTCTCAAGTCCTAGGTTTCTTTGGCTAAACTCCTTACCTTGGCGTTCATAAGTAAGTTTCTCATAACTTATACTAAAATAGCTCAGCGCTCGTTTTATTTCCTATAGCCAATTGGCTACGAAAATAATAGCCAGTTTGTGGTGAGCCTTCTGAGAATAGAGGATCGTTTAGCCCTAGTTTCTTTACCACCAGCCCATAATAACTATATATATCTCTTTCTCTGGGCTCGCTGACTCTATATTTGAAATATGCGCGAGCTAATTTTGTTAGTTGTAGAGCTCTATTATGAATAAGGATCTTCTCTCTCTCAGATATATTATGATTAGTATATTTTATATGATTATTTTATTCCTCATATATAAATATTGGGGTTGTGCTCTAGCAGCCTCAAAAGTTGTTAGATTTTTCTCTTCTCCACTCTAACCCCCCTGACATAGTAGGTACTGGTAATAGCCCCTTTTTTTCAATGAGATTTTTAGAGGTTTCGGGTAGAGGAATCCAAATGTAAGGAACCTTTTGTAGGCCTTTGATATAGTGAAGTGTCCACTAGCTCATACCCTTATAAATAGGGGTGGATGGCTCCCCTCCTTAGTTAAAAAGTTTATTTCTTATATCAGTATCCATATATAATAATAATGATAATATTTAAAACAAAATGTGTTGTCAAACTTGTAAGAAGAATACTCTCCAACTCCAAACCTTTGGTCCATATCAACCACGCAGAGATAAGCAGAAATGCCTTCATAACAATTATGATTGGGTTTGTTTATTAAAGGTTGGACTAACCAACAAATATATTTTAGAAAAACACAACGGAGGTCCGCCTGAATCCTGAGTTTATTCAGGAATATTAATCTCAATATTATTTTAATCAATACTTGAGTGTACACCCACGCAACTTCCCTCCTCTGGCTCCTATTTATAGAGCATTTTACCCCAATGATTCATTAAGTATTGTCTTGCGTTCTTACCTCAAACCCCACTCTCCTCCTGTTTCGGAGTAAAGAAAATCATTGAAGTATTTTAGTATTTTGTCCAATAGCGAAACTACAGGGAAATAAGATCCGCAAAAACATCCGAATCAAGGGCTATATAAACCCAGGGACCAGCTACCGCAGTCATTATTTACTTCGCTCTTGAAAAGAACACAAAAACATTAAAGCGGAAAATTAGTTTAATTTTGAAGGTGATTATAATCAGATAGCTGAACTCTCGCCAAACTCTACAAAACTGTAAGTATCCAAAAAGGTGATTGCATTCTGATTCTAACTAACTTCAATTTTTATGTCAACCTAATTAATATTAATAACTAAAATATTATTATTATTATTTAATCAGGATTGTGCTAATAAAATTATTCACGTTAAAACTGGAATAAAAGTAGTTTTAATTTTGATAGCTAGAACACATTTTAAAAATAATTATTTATTAAAATTAAATTGGATTTTTCCAATGAATTAAATGAATTTATTTTTAAAGGTAAATTTTGGATATTTTATTCAATTGTTAAAAATTAAAACTAAAATTCAAATTTTTAGCCAATCGAATCTAAAAACCAAATTTTACTAGTTTATTTTTTATTTTTTTATTGTAATAATTATTATTGCTATTATAATAATAATAATAAGATAATAATAATAATAATAATCAATAGAATACCAATAACATTTATTAATAGATTACATTTTAATAATAATAATATTAATCAATTAATGAAGTAATAATAATAATAATAATAACAATAATAATAATAATAATAATAATAATAATAATAATAATAATAATAATAATAATAATAATAATAATAATAATAATAATAAATAATAATAATAATAATAATAATAATAATAATAACTCTACATGGGATCAATAAAAATAATAATAATAATAATAATAATAATAATAATAATAATAAATAATAATAATAATGGAATGCAGCATCTTTGGATATGTATATTCTTTACATACCTAAACAACTACTCACACAGTAAATATATATATACACACTCAATCAACTCACCCCGGTAAACGTTAAAGCTCTACCCAATTACGTTATTATGATTATATGTAGTATATATAGTATATATGCTAGTGTATATTTAGAGATACATGTGGTGATGTATATACGTAATATATAATATATATATATTATATTATAATATATATAATATATATAATATATATATATATATATATATATATAGAGATAATTTTTATCATTATATGTGAAACAAATTCATATTAAATCAGATAAATTTACTAATTGTATATATTATATTTCAAGAAATACATTTTAAAAGTAGTTCTAAATTCTGGACGTCTGTTTTGTCCTGTTAAATCACCTGCAACATCTCTTTTAACGTTCCTAGTAGTTCTGACACACCTAGCATCTGACTGTATGTTTTAAACGTTCTGTTATTTGATCACATGTGTATTCTGTGTCTTTATAATAACTTTTTAACTAAACTGTATTAAAAGTCTGATTTAATGTCTGTCTAAGATTAAATTGTGACAAATATATATGATAAAAACGCTTGACAAAGAACACTTGAATATTGTAATATATAATCATTTTATCTCGTGCTTTACACCAGGAGCAATCTATCAGTTTTCATAAACATTGTAATATTTTTACTTAAAAAATAACTTTAGAAACTTATTTTCCAAATAAATAAAAATATAAAAAAAAAAAAAAAAAAAAAAAAAAAAAATAATAAAGAAAATAATGTACATTATAAACGATTCTGATCTCAAATATATCATTTGTTAAATACGCCAAATTAAGTCTAAGTGAATTAAAAAAACGTGTAGAAAATTTTGCATTTTAAAGTAAGCCACGACGTAATGGGCGTTACCTTCGGCCTTTTTTTCATCGCGTTTTTTGTTTTTGTCCAATAATTCCCTCTGTGCTTAGTGTGCGGTTGTTGCATAAGCAACTAACTGTTCAGCTCATTATATGAACCAAAAATAATAGAAAGGGCGGATAATTCCGGAAACACCATAAAAAGTCTATCTCTATAAGAACTTCAATAATCGACTGTTCTCTAGGAGTTTTGTTGAAGTAGAATAGTTCAGCAGAGTATGAAACAAGAAAAGAAATTGTGAAAAGTTTAAATCTCTGAATTGATGTGAAAGAGACCAAATGCAAATTAATCAGCTATATGACTTGACCCGCGACAAGAACATGGCGCCCCGCATCCAAACAGTGAACTTTGAATATCCAGCGATAAGTAGGAAGGAAAACTGGAAAAATCCAAACGTAAAAAAAGAACAAGCAGAAGAAACATTTATTTTAGAAAAGTGCTCATGAGCAATTAAAAATATGTTTATAGTGACTACAGGATAAAAATCGCTTCAAAGCCTTATAGAAAATAGGGAAAAAAAAGGTCGTTGGCCCGTAGTTTTTATAGTTAATTTTTGTTTAGTCACCTCTAAAAATTATTTTTCATAGGAAACTGAATTTAAATAAATTAAAACTAAAATTAAAAAAAAATAATATATATAAACTTATATATAAATATATATAAAATATAATGTATATAATATTAGATATTTTCGAATAATAAAATATAGGAAGTAAAATCATTTATAAAGGTAGATATAATAATTTTATTATGTGATAGTGATATGTTAATTAAAAAATATCGGTCGAAAATATACTAATAATACAGAAATAAATCTTAGCTCACGGTAGTAAATAATTTACCTCAGTCTATTACTATATCTCCCTGCAAAATTTACAACCATGACACGATATACCCAGGAAAACCAAGAAGCCGAAAGGGACACAGCACTCGAAGTGAACGTACATGTGCGAGTTACTTAGGCCAGACTAAATATACACACGAAGAAAACGTTATTTTCCTTCCGGATGGAGGCTATCGCATATTCAGTATTTAGGACACGTCTATCTCACTCTTCTCTACTTAGCCTCTCTCAACTAAGCTACTTACACTCTGAGCTATATACAGGAGCTGTTCATGCGTATATAGTATTCTCTTACGATGAATTGTGTTTTTTCGTCCTCCTGCATGAGGTAACCATATATAATAAACAAAAAAACGCCTGACCAACCTACTGATATATAACGATTTTATTTTCTTTTCTATTCAATACTCTCTCACGGTCAATATTTTCAGGGATTGAACTTATCGTGTAAAGAACGTTAATTAAATATTAATATCAGTACGGTTTTATTTCTCGTGTTTATCAACGCTCCTACATACATATCTGAGACTGAATATTTCAATTAAGTATAATTCAATTTTGTAGACAACACAAACAAATATTTACATAATATTTTTTTTTCCACGCTGAGTCAAGTGTACTTTGAGAGAGAAATCCGAGAGTACAATATATTTAGATATTTTTTTGATCCTTACTATCAAAAATTGCGACGTTATTATAATAACTCGGTAATCCTCGAATTTGATTTTTAACGTCATACTTTTTAGGAACTATCTACTCTCTACGTACCTATATACGACGTTATCTAAGCTGATAAAAAATGGATTCTAAACTGACGTATATTTTATATTATAGGAGTCAATTTTATTTTGGTGCATTTACGAAACGTCACTCATATTATTAGTGATCGAGTGGTGAACGTTTCCGTGAAGGTAATAATTATTGTTATGTCGTATCTAGTTGTGTGACAATATTTTTTATATATTTTTTTTTAAAATTTAGAGTATACCCCTTAATTTATAATTATTTATATCGTAATTGAGTAAAAATGGTAATTTAAGGGAAGATCATTATAAACAAGATAAATAGAATACCATAAATTAAGCATTTAAATATTTGTGATTATAAATTCCTTTATATAAGAGTAAAGTTCTCACGACTCTCTCCTGATATGAACAATATATAACGAATCATAGGATGGTATGAAGGATAAATAATTAAGAACTCTCGACAGAAGGAAAAGAAAGTAAATACAATCATCTTATAGATAAACCTAGTCAAACTTTTTATTTTCACCATTAGCTCAAATTAATCTCATATTAGAAGGACATTACGAATTTACTACGTAATTATATTTTATTTTTGTTGGAGTTTTTACTTCTCGCGTAGAATAATAAAAATAAACTCTGACTTAAGTGGGATAATCACTCAAAAAATTTATCTCTATAGCTAACCCATCATTCACTCCGAAATGATATTAGGAGTATTTATAGTATAGGTGAATCACTGTATATTTCGTTAACCTCACCGTGATAAGTGAACCGTATATTAAGTTAGTATTATATATATATTTATGTATGTAAGTAGGTGATGGTGTGGTACTATGAATAGGTTATTTTTTTTACGTTTAATTTTTTTAAAGTGTAAGCAAAAAATCGCTCAAAGATAAGCGCTACATATTTGTGCTGTTGAAAATACAACAATATAATGAGCCCATGGGGTGTCACTGATAGTGTACCGATCAGATTTTTAATTTGTTATAAGGTAATTTATTTTGTTCTATGTCTTAGCCTAATCAATATAAATTTCATTATTTTGCTTATAGATAAAATCTGAAATTTAAGTGAAGTGAAACTCATTTTAAATATATAATAAAATAATAAATTAAATATAATTATTTAATAATATCGTATAATATTATTATATTAATTATTATAATAAGTACTCACTTATATTGTCCTCATCGAAAAAATAAAAAAAACTCGCTATTATAAGATAAAACGATAAAAATTATATTTATTTATATGCAAACATATCTTTCCACTAGGATTGAATAGTAAAAATTTACGTTTATTTATGTTCCACCCTCAGAATATCGAAGCTATATATTATATCAGTAATGTGTATGGACCTTTTAATTTTTTTCTCTTTATTATATACGTGTTTCTATTATTTTTAGTTGAAGGAATTGAATTATATGTTATCAAGGGATAGGAGGTGTAATTACAACCGAGTCATTTAGATGAGTTATATACTTTGCGTGCTATAGATAGTCCTCTAGATATATATCACATGAGAGATCCATGTGTTCACCACCTCTTGCTAATTTATCATTATTCCGTTGGATAGAAGCTCTCTCTATTCGTATTTATAATACCATTACACATTAAACACAAATACACCAAGATTAAGCGTCACTCGTTTTCTGCTATATGTGAGTTAATAGATTAACCGCATACGATACTGTGTTAGTAGTGAGAGGAAATCTCAATCAAGGACCAGCTCAGTTCTTCTGTCAACATAACGAGACAAGTCAATCCAAGCATTATAGAGCTCATATATGGTGAATGACGTGTTTCTCGAATTACCATAAATAACTACATTCGGAACGATCATAGTTAACTCGTATCTCTCCTTAAATATGATTTTGAATTCAAGAGAGTAGGGGAACGGGCAAATAAATAACTCATTTTGTTTATGAACTATCGTTAAGCGGTACGATCTTAAAGGTCTTTAAGTGCCTGAGTAATATAGTGATGACGAGAAGATTATTAGCAATGATAAACACAGGTTTTATAAAGCGAAAGGCTCAATTAAGATACATAAGAGAAATTATTGAGCAAAGGGAACAATATTAGATTGTAGGTGTTATTCGAGAGATAATGTGTATCAAGAGGTCTACTATCTATTTGGTAAGATGCGCAGGAGAGATCTTATCATTGTGAGTTTATAGAACCTTGAGTCTCTCAAGATTATAAACAGATTAGGCCATGCCATTGATATAACATAGTTTCTTACGAGCCTATTTAGACAAAACTATTAGATTAACCGCTTTGAACGACGTTCTAAGCGGGTATAAAATTGGATATTGCGTACAGAACGCTCGATATGCGGAAAGACCCTTTTATATTGTAAGAGTC
>JABUQX010067069.1:72500-75315 GCA_015478945.1 Trachelipus rathkii | reverse complement strand
ACACCTCTAAGTTCTCTCTGAAGCTCTGTATGGTTACATATCCCCTCGTATCCTGTCTCCGTACATGTACGACACAACGTGAAAATTAACCGCCCCTCATACCTCCCAGGGAGAACAGGGATGTATAAGTCCTGTGGAGGGAGTATACATACATAAGCCACACCGAAATAATCTGTTTCCATCTTGGATATATAATCAGGATGCTAGGAACGTCTCTACCTATAAGTTTCTTAGGAATACCGGAAGGAAACTGTTTGGTTTTCTGTACAAAAGGATATAAAGATGTAAAATCGAGATAATATATTTTTTTACCGCTAGTTGGGGGATAATAATAAACGAATGGCTCAGTACGACCTCCATACAGCGCCTCCCCGATACGCAATACTTTATTTGCAGGTTCCTGACCTATTTCATTCACATATTTCCCTAATTTCAAGATCCGTTCTTCATCCCCGTTCACAACAGTTACATCACATTCAACCATCATTTTTTCCCATTCACATTCCCATACACGTATAACTTCATATCCTGCATTCTTATATGAGGTTTCCTGTAACATAGTTGTCCTGTATCGATCAAGACTAGATATCCCCTTATGGATCTTTTTTTTTCCTTTCTCGCAGCTCTGATGCCCGTGCCATACACATCCATGATACAAATATACCACTTTCTTCATGTTAACCTTATCCATGGTAAGCCAATTCAATGCATTCAAATCTCTCAACTGTACATCTACATGGATCTGTCTAAGCCTTACAAACGCATCCCCATTAACTGATCTATACTCTGTACAAGGTACTTCAACGTACCCGTCAGGTTGTAAATATTTATTTCGAATCTTAAACTTACGCTCGCCCCCATTCCTTGCATGTTCTATATAATGACCCATATAAAATTCCATGAAAGTTAACCATTTAATCCCTGCAAACGAATAGTGACCATCGTCTTCTCTACTGATGTGAGCAATAGACTTTTCTTTCATATAATGCATTTTAAACACTTTGAAACATAAAGCGGCGATGGTGCTACATTCATTCAAACAATCTATTTTAAAATGTGTCCTGAACATATTCCTGAACTTTTCAAAACTCTGTCTTAAAATCTTTACATCTTGTATACAGTATTTCACACATTCGGCTTTTATATCATAGTCACGATTCTCAAAAGTTTTATACCAAACATCAAAATCACGTTTCTCGGCATCATTCATTCTATCGACTTCGAATACATCTCTCTCTGGAATAACCCCTTTGTAATTTATATTTGCTAAAGTTAGAAACCTGTATGGGAAGAACCCTTTTGCTATATCCCCCTTAATCCCCATGCATTGAGGTAACTTTTTCAAAGCACAAGGCATGTACAACAATGTATCTTTAAAGGAAATGTTATTGTTAGATGACATGGTAATAATTTTATTTCCTCTTTTAACGGGGTTGCTAGAAATAGATTTCTCATGCGTTCTACTTAACAGTTTCGCATACACAAACTGTGTATCGAATTTTGACCCATTATGAGCTGCTACTATTATATCGTCATTCTTATGAGTTTCAGAGAAATTGAATAAATAATTAATCATTTTATCCACAGGACATTTTTCGTATTCTTCTGCAGTTTCTAAATCCAGATGGAATACTTCAGTTCTTTTTGTTCCACATGTTTCACACTGTTCTGTTTCTTTTTTGCTGCATTTGTAACATACTAACATTGTTACAGCTAGATAAGGAACCATATCCATCATCGATCTTCCTGCAGCATCTACCCTTGCATTATGATTATATGTTTCTAAATCGTAGTAAAACGTAAACACGTTTTTACCCTTTATATTTTTCTCTTTTATTTTTTTCATATAACATTTATGGGTACCAGTTTTACCAGGATCATACTTTTCATAACATACATTACACTTTATATGTACACAATCATGACGATGAATCCCATGTTTATCAGCTATTTTACTTTCGTCACATTTATCACAGATCTTGACTTTCCTGCAAATTTCCCCCTTATGATAGTTGTAACAGCCTTCATTATAAAATTCCCTATTACACTCCTTACAATATCTCCTAGGGACAGCGGCATTTTCCACGTTTCCTTTACAAAGATGTGTGAGACATTGAGAACAGCGATACTCGGGACAATCACTCGATATATGTTTATGATAATCATCAATAAAAATGTAACATAACTGACAGAAAATAGGTGAAGTATTTTTACGCGCTTCTACACTACCTATCGTAGATTTAATTGTATGTTTAGGAAGAGGATAATAGTAATGGGTAGTTTTAAAATCAAAACCTATTACATATAATGGTTTTTTACGGTCCTGTTCGCGAGGTAGATACATTACATGGAATTTTTCATCTACATCGTTACGGTATACGTATATTCTACATTTTAACACACGTTCAATTATCTCGAACTTAGCAGCACCTAAGGGTTCATTATATTTTAATCCGCAAGCGTTAGCTATCTGTATACCTAAATTGTGAATTACGTTTGGGGTATAGTTACTGATGACATGAGGCGTTTCACGGTTAGGGTTTCTTTGTTCTTCCTGAAATAATTTATAACAACAAGCTATAGCTCTAAATCCACAACCTACCTTATACTCGGTGACGTCATCATTACTTATTCTTAACTGTACAGTGTTCAACTTTGCTTTGGGGAAATTAACTTTGAAAGGTATAATAGGACCATTACCCTCAACATCATGCGCTACCTGTACTTCAACAATGAAATCACTGAATGTAGCTTTATCTCCCGACTGAAAAGCTGTTATTAAACGACCTGTCAAATAAGAAACCAAATCCTCTCT